>JBBPPA010000296.1:0-26218 GCA_038091735.1 Leccinum pellstonianum | reverse complement strand
TCCAATCAGAATTTTGGCGTGACGCCATTCAGAGAAGTATCGCAAAAAATCTAACAACATTTGAGCGATCAATTGTGTAAGCCAGGTATCTCCTTACCCTTGAACTGAGCTTTGTTCACGAGTTGAGCTTCCTCTACATCGTCAAGAGTAGAGCCGCTTTTGCACTGTCTCAGTTCTACAGCATCTGCAGTCATTTGTTGTGCCTCTTCGTAACGTTTCGATTCGGGAAGCGTCAAGCGTTGGTATAGTGTAGCAAAAGCAGGGATCAGCGAGACACCGACACAGATCCTCCATACTGAGAAATGGATGGGAAGTCCACAGTGAGACTAAAGTTCGAGTGCAGTGAACATCACCCACCTCCGTCTACCTTAGATGTCTCGTGCAAGTCGTTCATGGCATGCTTATAACATGACAGAACAACGAGAACGACCAAGCTCCCAACCAAGCTTCCCCAACCTTGGAAGGAAAAGATATACGCCAGAAGCGTGCCTCTTTTACGGACGGAGGATCGATCACTAGTAACCGAAGCAGACATCGGGTAGTCTCCTCCAACGCCAACTCCAAGGAGGACGCGAAATGCAGATAGGTATATCAGAACCTGATTGGAGCTGAGTTCATCTTCGGATAGAGATCAGTATGATATTTTCAACAGATGCGTGAACGCACTGGTTGGACACGAGATACAGAGTATCGTTGCGATGATGATCAATATCAGTTCTTTTCCATCTGGAGGTAGTCAGTTCAGCGCTGCTTCGAGGCAACGGGATGAGTGCCTACAAATAGCTTTACGACCGAAAGCGTCCGCAAGGTATCCTGAGAAATTCTTAGCTCGCGGAGGGCTGTGCCGTATATTGTGTGCACTCACCGAAGCCGAATTGGCCAATGACACTGCCAATATTCGCGGCGGCCTTCAATAGACCTGAGAGATTAGGAGGAAGACCTTGTCCTCCATATAATCTGTATTGCAGCATGGTCGAAACAGGCTAGAAGGGTAGACGAAATGAATAACAGTAATGTGATTGTGGGGAACCATGCCTACGTTGATGATGAACAAGTCATAAGCTGATTTCAGTCTGGTGAGCCGATGTCGAACAGATCAGGAAAAGGATGGTGGACAAACCATCCAGGAAGAACCCAACCTGGGGAAGTAATAGTATTGTCAGCAGGCTGATCAAAACCAGGGAACCATACTCACACCAGCGATAGACAACAGCTTGATTTCTGCACCAGTCAGAATAAACGGAGGCCTGTTGTCTACATCTTGCTCGGAGACCTCCAGAGAAGATTTGGGATGTTCGCGAGCGCGATTTGCCATTTTCAGGGAAAGAAAACGGAAAAGAAGCAAAGGTATGAAACAAATGGGCGAGGGAGCAGGTAGACGGGTACTTATACCGTGAAGAAAGATGATGAGCCACGATCCATCATCTGCCGTATCATCGGGATGACTGAAGGACCGAAGAACGTTTGTCCTGTAGGATCTTTACTGGGTTGAGACATTGACCGGTGATTACCATGAGAATAGCAAAACAGATGGTCCACATGATTGCTACCGCTCGGAGAGCCGGGCCACCTCGAAGAGTCCAATAAGGTGTAGCACAGCGCCAGCATCATTGACGGACTCGGAGGTCCTGTCCTTGGCACGCTATCCCCCTGCACGCCATACGATAAAAATCACACGTTCGTTGTTGAGTTGGACCGAGTGATCTTTGATTTTCAAATCTATCAGCGTATGCCGTTTCGACCGTGACTGAGCACACCACGCACGACGCGACACATGCCGATCGGGCAAGGGACAAATGTTTCCTACCGTAAAAGCCCCCTACGCACTCACAGTCATTTGATCATGTTGACTTGTGAAACCCGTGGAGTGAGGGCGATCTATCTGTCATGATAGACCCACTTGCTGCATCACAAGGTTCGTTGAAGCCCCAGCGCAAACGGACAAGCTCTTCGTAGATCTGACGACCACGATCAATGACTTGTTCTGTCTGATAATCCTCGCTAGCCGGGACAATGGCGTCCCGCATGTCCAGGAGTATCCGAATGAAATTTCGTGGGTAATAGCCTGCTTCGGCCAAGCATTGTTGGTTGCCAGAGTAGGCCCAAGCAAGGCACTCGCTGTACAAGTCCTGCCAGTCAACTTGTGAGTCCATTACTTTGTGCTGAAAGCCTTGCGATCCCTATGAGTCGAAGATTGAACACAGAAAAGCCGTGGGAACCTCTAAAAGTGGCGCTAACTAGGCGGTGCCAGCAGACTATCGCGGCGCACGTGACCACGTGCTGAAAGTGGGTGTCGTCAGGTGTGGGCGAAGTGGACGCGTGCGCCATCTGAGGGGGAGCGCCAGGGGATTGAGCATATCCCGAAGGAAAGCGGCGACGTCCGCTTTGGACCTGAGCGGACCGCGGCCAAGCGGCCGCGAACGTCTTGCACTGTGCGCTGTTGATCGATCGATCGGCCGGTTATGAGTCATCAAACCCCTCGGGAGCGGACCGATCGAACCTGTCTAGCAACACCTGTTTGCTCCCTCGGTCCGATCGGTCAGAGCATCATTTTTCATATACTCTGCGTGACAAGATGACGCACGAGATTGGCATCATTGTCATTTTTGGTAAAAGTCGATCAGTGTTTTTTTCTTGATCTAACGGCACGAGATATCTACTCCACCCATCCACCCAACTCGACTGCGAACCCAACAGCCACCTTTGCAAACTCCAGCGCGTGCTTCAGATGGCATCAGACGTCAGCTCAATCATG
Source organism: Leccinum pellstonianum (assembly GCA_038091735.1). NCBI lineage: Eukaryota > Fungi > Basidiomycota > Agaricomycetes > Boletales > Boletaceae > Leccinum > Leccinum pellstonianum. The sequence continues at coordinate 23,463 of JBBPPA010000296.1, read as the reverse complement.
TTCACCTCGATGATATACGCACCTCGAACGAAAACTCGCCGTCCTTCAGGTCCATCCGGTCTTCCGAGGTATGGATATGCGGATTGAACGCCTTGAACGGGTCACCCTCGGTAGCGAATATCGCGGGGAAGCCAGCGCGGTGCCACGACATGTGATCCGATCCCGCGCCAGCACTGTATAGTCATTTTGCATCAGCGTGGTAACGATCGACTTCTCAAAAACCGGATGGACGAGAAGCACGCACAATAATTTGGCTCCAGCGACTGTGGAAGAGGAATACAAGGTAGCCATGTTGGTAGCCCAGTTCGTCAGCGGTGTGTCAACGTCGGTAGTGATGAACGTCACGATGGGCTCGGTGTCCTTGGGCACGTACGCCGTCATGTCCTAAAAAGGTGTTCACTATCGACGACCCACCCTTCACGTCTGGATCGGAGACAGACTCACGAACTGAATCATAGCCGCGACGTTCTTACGCTGATACACGTACTCGGAGACAACCTCCTGGCTCCCTAGGAGCCCCCCTTCTTCCGCAGCGTACCAATGAAATTCGACTGGGAGATCGGGCTTGAAACCTGCCTGCACGAGAGCTCGGAAGGCTTCGAGGATGGTCACCGTCCCGGAACCGTCATCGTCGGCGCCGGGCGCTGGAAGCAGCGGGAAGCGATAGTTGGCGGAATCTTGATGGGCACCGATGATGATGAGCGGCATCTCGATAGCATGGCTGGGTCGGAATCTTCCACGCGTAGGCTCGAAGCGAGCGATGACGCTGGGTTGGGCGAACGTGTGGGTAAACGTCTCGAGAGAGACGTGAACGCCCAAGGGCGCGCCTTCGATGATCTAGCACGCGGTGAGAGGAGTCAACGAGAATGAGGAGACGTAGAAGACCCACCTCGAGTAATTTGTCGTGGATCCAACGAGAACTCTGCACTCCATGGTCGGAGCGGTAGTAACGGTTGTAAAAGGAGGTCAGGTTACCGAGATTGTACACCATTTCATCTATCTGGAGGGTCTCTATGACCTCGTGGACCTTGTCTTGGTGCACAAGGTCGGGCCAGTCTGCAGCAAGACACCCCGTGATTAAAATCAGCGGCCGAGCAAGCTCGTCCGACTACATACCGGTCTGTTTCTCGGAGGATCCAGCCGAGCTGAAAATATCCTCGCGTCCGGTGAGATCCATAAAGGATAGCCCTTGTTGCTTGAGCCGCAACTTGTCGCCCTCGGTCATCCACGCCGGTTCGAGCCCAAAGACTTGGAGCAGCCGGGGCTCGTCGAGGGTCGTGGCGTAAACGGGGTCCACCAGGCGCATGACCGCGACGGGATCGTCATCGTAGGCGGTCAACAGCCTGTCGATGTTCGCCTCGGTTATCTCGACCTTGTCGACGCCAGGCCGAAGGTGCTGTTGACTCTGGCCCGGGGGCGAGTATAAGACGGATGCGGACACGAGCGAAAGGAAGAGTGAGATGGAGACGACAGTGGCCCTCATCATGGTGGTCAACGACGGGGTAGGGGAACCGAGCAGGAGGCGCCCGAGAAGCGGTTGAACCGTCGTGTGCGAGAACTTCGGGTCGCCATTCCGGGGTGTGGGTATGTAAATGGCGAATAAGCGGTCCATCATGCATCATGAATAATTAGTTGTGGTCCTTGTCCTTCAAGTTTGTTGTGCAGTCGGTATCGAATGATATCTCCATATTCTATTAGCATCACTGGCACCACTGGACGCAGTGAACGCTAGTGGCCCAGTGACTCCGTCCTGCTTGGATGCCCTCACCAACAAATTTCGGCTTCGGTTTCGGCACACCGGACCGGGATCACACCGTTAAACACTTCTCAGTTCTCAGGGAAAACACTCGTCTGATATTTACCACTGCCATCCCACCATCAACGCTCTCCTGCGTACAACAAGTACACTATATACAACAAGTTTCCATCTAGGTCCAGTTTACAAGACTGCGTCGTCGTCGCTATCAATGCGCATCGCCATTCATGCGCTTCTTGGTGACTGCTGCCTCGAGCGCCTGCTCCACGTCCCTCACCAAATCCTCCGCCTCCTCTACCCCGACCGACAACCGAATCAAATTGTCCCCGATCCCAAGCATCGCACGCTCCGCTTCGGGTATACTCGCGTGCGTCATCTGCGCAGGCATTTCCGCTAAACTCTCCACCCCTCCAAGCGACTCCGCCAACGAGAATAACCTGGTCGCGGTCAAGAAGGCGTTCGCTTCGGAGGCACCGCCCCGAATGCGAAACGACACCATCCCACCATAGGGGAATCCTCCCTCGCCCTCCACTTGCAGTGCATCGACGAACGCCCTCGCGTTCGGCGACACCTGACGGTACGCAAGTACGTTCCTCGGGTGCGACGCTAATCCAGGGTATATCACCTCCTCGACCAAAGGCGAGCGTTCTAATGCCTGGGCCACCATCAGCGCGTTAATGCCGTGTGCCTTCATCCGTAAGTGGAGCGTTTTAGCACCGCGCTGCGCTAGCCAACAGTCGTACGGACTCGGAATCGCGCCGTGCGCATTCTGCAGAAAGCGCAACTTTTCCGCGAGCGCAGTCTGGCGGGCGGGCAGGATCAATGCCCCCATGATCACGTCTGTGTGGCCATTGATGTACTTTGACAGACTATGGGCTACGACGTCGGCTCCAAGAAGAAGAGGGGACTGGTAAAACGGTGACAAGAACGTGTTGTCGACGACCACAAGGGGCCGCGATGGATGCGATCGCGCGAGCGAAACGATCCGGGGTATATCCACGAGCCGAAGCGTTGGGTTCGTGGGAGTCTCTATCCAGATCAGCTACAGGATGAGCCCGGCACACGGTCCGCCATCAGTGATCGGTAAATGGGGAAAAGGAACAAACGAAGCACACGGACCTTTGTGTTTGGCTGAAACGCTGCCAAAAGGGCATCGTCGTCGGCGTCGTCAAAGTCAAGAAAGGAGACCTCGAGCGCCTGCATCTCCGAAGCGACCCGTTTCAAATACCGAAAGGTCCCGCCATAAACGTCGTTGACACTCAGGATATGCGCGTTCGGTCCCGCGGCCTGCACCATGGTGGCGGTGGCCGCTGAGCCAGAGGAAAACGCGATCGCCTGGGCACCACCGCTCTCCAAGGCGGCGAGCATGGCTTCGAGTGCTTGGCGATTCGGGTTTCCGGAACGACTGTACTCGAAGCCCTGTGTGTGCTCATCAGACAAGGCTATATCGTGCGGTCAGAAAACGCACCTTGTGGTTTCCGACCCCGTCTTGCTTGTAGGTCGTGGAAAGGGATATCGCGGGGATCACTGCGCCCGTTTCACGATCAGGATCAGAGCCGACGTGGATAGCAAGCGTGCCAAAGCCATCGATATTGGAGGGGTATCGTTTGGAAGGGTGGGTGCCGTTGACAACGACGGACGAATTGTTGGTGATGGTCATTGTGATGGTAGGAAAGTAAGGAGGGGGTTTAAACAGATGCGAAGGCCGAGCAAGAACCGAACGTATTTAGCGAGCCAAGATGGATCATTCTGTTGTCCGATGACGAGCTTTAGCCGCAAGCTGACAAATCACAGCCTGACTGAGTCATTCGGGGGAAAGGCGGTGACCGGGTAGAGTAATCTACTTGCCAGAAGCGAGCATTCACGGTACTTGTTTACTCATATGTGTGGGTCCTTCTTCAACAGGCTGGTCCTCATTCGAGAATCGTACAGAAAACAGGCATGGTCATCATGCTGTCGTCATAACGAACAAGGGCTGCATAGAGTTATTCACAATTCACAATAGGTCGACGAGAGGAAAGCAGCGAGAAGTGAAAGAAAAAAAAAAAAAGGTAATAAAGTAATCAAACCACAGTAAAGAAGTTTGGTCATAACGAATTGCCATTGATCATGAGAAGCGTCCCGGATGATCCCATACTTTTTGAACCTAATCCTGTTTCACCCGCCATAATACCGCCGCAGTCGCAATGCCCACAACCAACACGCCCATGGCCGTCGTCACGTTCATATGGAACTGCAAGAAACAGGTTATCAGAAGTGACAGAGGCGAGACCGTGAGATAACCAACAGCCCCAGACGTGCGCAATGGCATCTCCGTCTTTGACTCCAATACAACAGACGTTGCATTCAATGGTGGCTGCTCGGGAGAGTCCTTCACCGATGGTGCAGGCGTCATGGGGTACTGAGCACCACGTTCCAGTACTCTGCTACACGACTCCGGCTCGCTTTCCGCTATTGACGGAGAAGGCGATCGCGACCGTCGGTATTGATCTGAAACATGGCGTGAACCCGGATTTGACCCAATGTCGTGCTCCCCGTTGACCACCCCTTCAATCATTTCAATCGATGAAATGGGCGAACTTGACCTTGATCGACTCCGGGAAGAGCTTGATCGACGGCGTCGCGACTTTGTCCGACCGGGGTTCGAGGCAACACTGACGGGACTTGGTGGTGTCACAAGTCCGCCGCCCCCATTGAGCTTGATGTCTCCATTCGGAAATCGATCATGTCGTTGCAATGCCATAACCGATGCCACACCGGCGTTGATTTTGGCGTCCAACCCCAGCTCCAACGTTCGCGCTCGGCTCTCCCATTCGTCCTTCGCCTTGCTGAGCCTCTCCCGCTCTTGTGACCACTCCTCTTGAACAGCGCTCCATTGACCTTCAACATTCTTCTTCCACTCGTTGAGCATCGTCGTCAACGATTCTCGTTCAGAGTCACGAGGAGGCTCACGGACGGCTTTGAGAAGCTCCGCCTGTGCAGCTTCCTGAGCCAAGTTCTGCTGCAGAAGCTGTGCTTGGGTGTCCTGTACCAGCTGCTCCAATGCTGCAATCTTGGACTGCAACTGCGATATCATAGTCTGGGCAGCAGCATGCTGTACCTGGAGGGAGTCATTGAACTCCACCGCCGTATCTATTCGTCCACTGAGCGCCGACAATCGTTCAGCTAGCTCATCAATGGCAGCAGATGCAGCATCATGGGTGTGCTCGAGTGGTGATGGTGATCGGTGTCTGCTCTTGGTGTCTGGAGAATCCTCGTCATCCTCCACCATACCCATTCCAGTGGGCTCGGGCGTCCTCGGGCGTCCCAGCTCCTCTCGACGACGTCGACGTTCTTCGTCGTCCTCTTCGTCGGGGACCAACTGGTCCTCATCTTCCTCCTCAACTCTTTCCAAACCACGTGGAACGATGGTGTGGATACTAGCGCTATCGTCATCATCTGTTCGATAACCGCTACTCCGCATGTCGACATGATGTTCAACATCATGGTGTCCTGATGGAGAGCCTGCGGTACATCGGGAGATCTCGAGTTCGCGTTTCCGTTCGTCCATGAGTTCGCGCAATGAAGATATCTCGGCCTTGATGACCTCGTGCTCGGCGAGCATGTCCTCGAGGGCACGTACCTTGTCGACATGATTGGCCAAGGACGACTGCGTCTCGTGAAGTTGGGTGCGAAGTTCGTTCAACACGGTGGCCGGAATAGATCCGGAATCGGTTGGTTGAACAGGCTCATGCGATGGTTGTGGCTGTGGGGCACGAACAGCAGGAAGGTTGGTAGGAAAGTGGGGAATATTGGGTGGCTGTGAGGGAAGCCGTCAACGTCATGTCCACGGTCCAAGTGGCGAGGACTCACGAGAGCGCCGCCCAAAGTGTCGTGGATTTCATTCATCGCGGACGTCAATGAATGCAATTCTGCGCCTGTTTCGCGACTCTTCTGGAGCTCGCCCTGCAGACGGCTCAAGATGTGGTCGAAACTGAGACCGCTTTTTCCAGGCGGTCTCATGCTACCGCCCATGCCGCCCATCCCACCTAGGGCCTGTGATTGCAAAGTCGGTCGACGTTGTGCCGGAGGGACATTTTGACCCTGGGAGAAAGAAAATTGCGACGAGGCAGCCGATGAGCTCGGTTGTGAAGGACCTCCAGGGATACCGGAAGGATTGTGCATGCGCTCTGCTCGAGCAGCGTGATGGGCGTCCTCTTCCGTAAAGACACAAACGACCTTCGCGGCTACCTTGTGGTGAATAGTGGTTTTGTTGTCCTCGCCAATAATGTCAATGCCGAATTCCTGGGGGTGTTGCGATTGAAGAGGGGTGATAAACAAAGACGGGAGGAGCATACCACGATGTCCTCGTTTTTCAATTCGAATGGCTCGGATTCGACGCCTTCTGGACTAAGACGTTCGCCGTTGATGAATGTACCGTTGGAACTTTTAACGTCTTTGATGAAGATCTGTGAAGAAGCCGAATGAGCAAGCGAAGAAGAGGATGTGAAACGAAGGCACTTTTCCGTTCTCCTCCCATACTTCGGCGTGCTGCCTAGAAAGGACTTTTGAGTCGAAGTAACCATTTCGTTCTGCAGGGACAGTTTTGGCGTTGGTTTGTCGGCCAATCTTGACGCGCTGGCCTCCAATTAAAGCGATGTGTTTTGGAACGAAAGTGTCATTGAGGGGGTAAAGGTAAAGAGCAGGACACGAAGGTTGGCCATGAGGAGAAGAAAACGGTGGTGGTGGCATCGCTGGGTGGGTCGTCGACGTTCTGTTGGTTGGCTTCTGTCGCCGTTTCTCTGCTCGCTTACCAAACATCCCCGTTTATGGTCGTTTCTCCCACGCCCCGGCCAACCGCCTCACACAGCCACGGGCTCTGTCGCGGGTGATGGCGGAACCCTCAGCTCCTTTTGTCGGCCCATCGGGCAGCCATCACCTTCCCTGTGGTCGCACCGAGGAAGCGGACAAGAGCAAAAGGGTAACAAAGGTAATCCGGGGAATATCAAAGACCAGTCCAGAGCAAGTAGTATTGATACGGGATGATCGTTCATCGAATAGGACAAGATCATCCATTCAATGGCCAGTTGTCAACCCAGGAAGTGTTTCAAGGAGAGGGAATCAATGGGATCTGTTGCCCTACGATGCACAGATGTTTAAAAGGTGAAACCATACTTACCACCTCAACACCCGTGCCCTCTTCCGCAGTTGAAAATGACATAGACCACTCCGTGTCTCTCGTTAGGTTTGACTTCAAGAACCTCTTCGCAAGGTTCCCATCAAACCACCGACATTTGTGTCCATAAAGTTTCAACTACGTAATGCACTACTCTCATCAAACTGATTGTCACTTGGAGCCACAGGCACCACCGCTGGTTCTCACTCCCCATCCATCTATTGTTTTTGCATATTGACAACCATTTTGCCCTGGCCCATGGAAAGTCTGCCCCAGCAGTCTTGTTTAAGTGAAGCTTCAGTCGGGCGTGTGATGGTGGTCTAGCTTGTACACAAAGCTTGCACATTCTTGGGATGCAATGTACTTGCCAGTGAGCCCTAGGAGTCCAGCACCTGGCTTGACAAGCATTACCACATCACGGATCTACAATGTTTCGAGGGTCTGGTGACCGACGGCAAGATACGCAAGAGGCTACAGGCTGCGCCATGAGCGGGTACCTTCGAATTTGTCTGGTTTAGCTCAGGTCACCATGTGCTATTTTTGCTCTGTGCAGGTTTGTCGATACCAGGAACGGAACAGCTAACTGGCAGGAATCCCTCAGGTGGACTGTTCGCATTCAAAGGATATATCAAGTCCTCCATTTTTCATAGGCAGACAGGGACTGCGCCCCCATCTGACCCAAAGATTGACATTAAACCCAGCCCTTCCCGCGTAGCATGTGCACTCCCAAAGTACATTGCGATGATTACGCCACATTATTTTTCCTCTTTGGAAGGACCCGTGATGCTTCTTTAGCTGGGTGCCCTCCCATGACATATCTCGTTTGATTAGGTTTTCAATAATGCGCTTGACAGGCACTCCCAGGGAAAGTCGCCTAATATTCGAGTGTTGCTCAACTTTGCGTCCTGTTCAGTGTGGCGACTTCCTATTCAAGTAACCTCTCCAGTAAACTGTCGACCCTGCGGCCCTTGGAAACCCACGATCAGTCATGCGTCTTTCATAGCTTCCATGCAATATACGTTTCCCGCCGTGCACTTTTATCCTCAGAGATTGATCACTGAAATTACCTAGCCACCTCCAGTACTTATCAATGAACTGCCCGCAAACGATATTATGCAAAGCACGCCACGGTGACTCTCAGCTTTCGAACTAGAGCGGGCCAAAACATGCGACCGCATTCCTTCCGTGATGAGGAGCCGACAGGCCCGGTTGAAGATGCGCGAATCTTTCAGCCCTCTCAAGCTGGGGAGTGAAAACATTTGCTCTAATCCCCCTCTTCATTTACCCCGCTTTCGCGTCCGTTTTCACACTTCCCAGAGTCAACAGATCCTCCAGAATGACGTTGAGACTACAGAAGCGAATATCAGACACCTCTTGGCGTGACCCCGTTGAGGTCGTACATGTTGTAGATTCCGATTACGCCATGATTCTCGACGAACCACGTCTTCTCGAAGTCTTCAAAGGTGAGAACCCGTGTGGATGATAGAGGGCGACAAGCTACGGCTCAAGAAGCAAGGATCTCTTCAGGCCGACCTTTTCTACGGACAAAGACACTTGTGTGTTCCCCCCTTTTTCTTTCTGGAGACTATTTTACTAGCAGGTGTATTTCCGAGGCAAGTCAATCAATGGATACATCATTACAGAATGGCCCGACCTTCGGCGTCAAGAAAGGGTAGACAAGGTGATCAAAACTCTAAAGGAGGAGACAATCTCGGTAACCTCATGCAATGTTATTGCCGTTCAGATCATGGCGCTCAGAGTTCCCGGTGGATGTATAACAAAGTCTTCGAGGTAGGTCTTTGGGGAGCTGATCAAGTCCCTCCGATTCTACATTTATCTCTCGAGACGTTTACCTATGACTTCCCCCCAAAAACCGTATTTGCCCGGGTCGAATCTGCTCGTGGGCGATCTCGGCAAAACCATGTCATCAAAATGCCTGTCATTGTCATCGCATCCAACCTGGATTCTTCCTGGTACAGACGACGATAGTTCTGGAACGGTCACCATCCTAGAAGCTTTTCGAGCGCTCGTCCAGGCCGGTTTTCAGCCTGAAATTCCGGTAAAATTTCGTTGGTATGTAGAGGTTGGGCTTCTCTGCAGCCAAGATATCGCCATGGAATACATCTATCGACGCAAGAATGCGAGGGCCACGATTCAGTTCGTAAGTCTTGCTGACTTATGGAGTCGGATTCGTGGATTATCGCGTCCCAGGACATGACAGGATACGTGCACAAGGACCAGGACGTTACGCCAACGCTGACGTTCATCACCAACAATGTCGACGCGTCCTTGACTAACTGGACAATGAACTTGGCGACGAAGTACGTATCGATCCCGGTCGTAGATGCAAAATAATGATCATGCGTCCGCTTTGCAACGTTCCATTGATTTCACAAAACGAAGGCCTGTGTCGCAATGTATGCGGTATCTCCGACCACCTCTCGTGGCACTGCGCGAGCTTTCCGGTGGTGCTCGCAGCCGAAAGTGATCCTAGCCGTGCTCCCAATCCTTACATCCACACGGTCGACGATCCAATAGTACTTCGTAAAGGAAGGAGAGTTCGAGTTCTCTCTTGCGATGCGCATCGGAGATCGCGTCGTCTAGCTGGATCAAACCAAATTCCGGACAAATTGACGCTTACCCTTGAATTCGCCAAGGTGGCTGTCGGCTTCGCCGTGGAGCTGGGGGTATGGGTCAAATTGTCCTCCGGGCGCTTCCTCTGGATTGTCAATTCGATGGGAAGCCGGTTGCTAACTCCGAAAAGTATTATTTCGAAATTGTCTCGAGTCACTGCGAGATAAGGATGAACGCAATCTTAATCTTTACTCCTGACTATGAATACAATTCCATAAACTCTGCTATCCTCGTTTCTTTCTCGTCCATGACTTTTATTTAGTATCCGAAGCCGCGGACACCCACCACTTGTCCGCTGACAGCCTCCGTCAGCTGACGAGCAAGAGACTCCGACATTGCACCCGAATCCGACGTGACATTGATCTGGTGGGGTCGTTGAGCATCAGCATGTTGTGCTGCACGCTAGATATCCACAAACCATATCGAAACCCTCCTGAGTGCGCTTGAACGATTGGGTTCCCGAAGTGCAATAGATAGCACTGAGTTAACAATGAGAACTTTCAGAACACATAATGTGCCTTGATCATATATATAGCACGTACCACTTCTTTCCCTTGTCGTGTGAAGCTTTCAAGATTTGTTGAATGACCTTTTCAACTTCGGGATGGGGGTCTGGAGATGGAGCAGGATAACCGAGGGCCAACGACAGGTCGTACGGGCCGATGAAAAGGACATCTATTTTCACCAGGGTCAGGAACCGATAAGCCGAATGCCACGCTATATTTTCTGACCGATGCCATCGACAGCAGCGATCTCCTCAACATTCTTGACTCCCTCCTTTGTTTCAATCTGGATCATAATCGTGACGTGTTCGTTAGCAGACTTGAGGTACTCTGCAGCGCTGATCCCCCACACGCCTTGTGTGAACGGACTGCCAAAGCCACGCTTGCCGCCGGGCGGAAAGCGGCTATCGGAGGCGATCTCTTTCGCTTTCGCTGCATCAGAGACCTGTAAACCAGGCAGAGCGGTGATTTTGTTTATCGCTTGAGTATTGTATCACTTTTCGAGTACCGTAGGGACAAAGGACACACCATCGGTACGAGGACGCCTCTCGCGCCGGCATCGAGAGCTTGCTTGATCTGCCAGGACGTGCCGGTACTCGCGCCCGTCGCAGGGATGCGCACGATCGCGCTGGGTGCGTTGTTGCCCAGCCCGGTGATCGCCTGGATGGATTCGGCAGCACCGGGTTGGAGCGAGGTGAGTCCGTGCTCGCAGTCGATCATGACCCACGACAGGTGCGGGCTTGACTGCGCGACTGTCCTGGCGTTGATGACCCCCGGCAAGGTAATCCACGCCCCGAGGGCGGGCTTGCTGGCTTTGAAGGCCTGGGCGAGAGCGTGGGTGGTCATATGTATATGCGCCGATAGGACGGAGATGGACCCCTTGTGAGTAAAGCGGGGATTCTTATGTACGCATGGATAGAACTTCGAAGCTAGACCTTGAAGGAGTCCTCGGCGAGCCGTTGCGGGCCGGGGAGCGGTATTCGATGACCCCGTTGAATTCGGGTAAGGGTAGCAGGAATCATGGGATAACTGGCGCCATGCCCACCCTCTAAATGTTGAGACATCAATTTGTAATGTCCCAGCTATAATATCCAGGGATCATCGATCGGGTCCCGAGCCTGGTATTCGTGTCTATGAGACCTGTGGCATATAAACACTGGCCTTTGGAAATTGCCCTACTACCGTGACCGACTTGTCCTTTCTTTGGTAAGGCATGTGAGAGTCTGCACATTAGACTATGTCCCATGTAATACTCCGTATGGATTGTTGGTCCAGTTTGCACAACCTAGATTTGCATACACCCACACACATCGAGTCGGCGGCCAGACTTTTCACTTGGCCGCCCACGGTGACTCGGAACAGCTCGGCGGCTAGTCTGCTGACCAGACTGTCTGTGAGGATAGTCGGGTTTAGTCTCCCGTAGGCAGACCCTTGGGGTAGGAAGACAGTCGTCCCTTCTTCTACGTGAGAATTCGTGAATCGAGCACGTGCATACTCGGAGACACGATAATCGCGGTCGATGTGTCGCCAGACTACCTCAGTTTCCGATACTGCACACCCTCACACGACACACGGCGTTAATTAGCAACCGGACTGACTTCCCGAAGCAAGATGCTCGGCCGAGAGAAAGACCAAAGCCTGAGTGTGGCGTCGAAAACATGACTAAATTATCAATCAATCATAGTTCGGACTCATTGCAAATGCCAGTTGTGTGAGAACCGGACTCATCGATGGTTAGTCTACTCGGGTGTGTATGTAACTAGGCATGGACCTGCTGCAGCGGTTCCCCTGTGTTAGGCATCGCCGCACGTTGCAGATGCTTTGCACCCCTTGCTTGGTGCCTGCGCTCTGACAAGGGTGGAACCACGCGCCCCTCTCCTCTAGCAATCCATTCTGTTATCCACGAAGACCCGCGCCCTTGATCCTTCTTGATTTGTTTGATATCCCTGAGTGCCTCCAACAGCCACAGATTAGGTTTGATTGAATATCGGGCACGTAGATGCCTCTCTTTGGGCTCCGTATGCGGTTTAGTGTCGCTCAGAAGCTTCTGGAGCGCGACTCGGATATCTCTGCCAAGCAACGACGCGTGTTCGTTCTTGCTCCGCAAACAAGCTGCGTAGAGCATGGCACAGCTGGCGGGATCACTAGTCACCGGGGCGAGATTGTTCATACCGAGAAGCGATACTGCAGCAATTGTGTTCTCCAGAGGATATTTCCGATACAGTGAATGAATGAGAGTACGCGCGGCTGGGAAGGAAGACAGTGCGAGACCATACTTTGGATGGTCTCCGAAAATCTTGAGAGCAAGCAAAGGGCAATCCAGCTCCTTACAGCGACCTATAGTATAGACCGCAAAAACAAAATTGCGGTGAGTGTCCTGCGAAATGGCATGACCGTCGGGTAGCAGACGTACGAACGAACATCTCAGCGTCAAGCGGGCTAAATGATTTCCCTGATTCTCTCCATTGTGAAAATGCCTCTGCAACGGCCTCGAGGTGTTCTGCTTTGCTGGAAAGCTGGAAGAGGCGTAACCAGGCCGTCGCACTGACCTGGCCCGCCTTGACGACTTTTACTCGGCCAGTACGGTCCCGCACGAATTGGAGTAGTTCCTGAAAATTTCGTTCCCGCGTATGCGCGTGCAGTGATTTATTGGTTTTCCTGTGAGTTGTTTGTGACGAGGCCTCGTCGGAGACACCGAGGTCACTGCCGTCGCGGGCGCTTCGAGCTATAAACAAGTCAGTTGGCAGTAAATAACTTGATAAATAAAGACGAACTGGGTTTTGAAACATGAATTTGCTTTACTAAAACCGAGCATTTTGTGAGGGAGGAGGCACGGATGGGCACGTACCGCCTCGCAGTACCAACGAGAACACTAGCCATCTCGGAGGTGCCACAAGATGGCACAGCCACAGTGAAGTTTCTGACTAAAACCAAACAAAAATAAATACCCCCATCCCGCCAACTGCGGACCTGCAGAATGGTATGAAGACATCCTTCCCTGATCCGTAGTACTTACTTGGCTTGTCGTGGAAGCGCTTTCTATTACTTATCCGCAAGCCTCTGCCATTGAGATTGGATAATGGAATAGTTTGCAAGTCCGTGGTTTTTAGAGATGATTGCGGTCCATTTGCGGTGCACGAGGTTCATTTCAGAATCCAGATCATGTTTCTGGTGAGGATATCAGATTCTCATCGTCCGCGGATAAATCATAACACGGCGTAGAATATACATATACACATGTGTATAATACAAAGGCCTTTAATGTGCCTCGGTGAGTCTCACAAGCGCTAGTGGAAGCCGACGGGAGGACACGCATTCGGTATGCTGTAAAGGGGACTCATTTCCGGTGGCTCCTAACCCCCGAGCGGCGCAAGAGCTGTGCTGGTCTGCCAACTCAACGTTCAACACTGGAGTTGTGTTATACAGCTTGACAGGGGGCCCATATGCCTGTTGCCTGGACGCGACTCGACTGGCTGTTTCAAAGCACCATTGGCACATGACGATAAAGAATAACTTGGACACTAGGCGCGGGCCTGTTACAGTTCGTACCACGGTTGTCAGGACGACATTGTTTTCCAGACATATCGTGGAACCAGCGGTGGTGACGCTGAAGATCTCGTGCAGAGGAGAACAAATCTGGGATGCAACAGGGCCGAATGAAAGGACCCCTGAACCCCAGACCTCAACAAGCGTAATCTGGCCCAAAATGAACTGACAGACTGCTTCTGTTATCTCGTAACGTGCGCAATTGTCGTGCCTGTCAATGGTGGCACTGTCACTGACCTGGGCTAGATCAAACAACTCTGCCTCACAGTAATATTTTGACACGATAACACCGCCAAAGGACCTCCGGTGAAGATGCTCATTGGATGATAACACCTCCTCTCCTGCTTAGTAAGCATCCCCTTATCTATGCCAAGTGCGCCCTTCGGCTGGGAACCAGAAATCAAGGTACACAAATCCCACAGCTGACAACGTATAAGGCGCCACTTTTTTGGCCTCGGCATTCTCGTCAACGCCCGCTCTCGCTTGCACTGCTAGTCAGACAGCCGCTACCTCAAGATGGTGAACGCGACTTACGATTCATGTATGTTGTGGCCGTTTGTCTTCTTGGTCTTCTTTATTGAACTTGGACTCTCCGCAGCGGGTGACCTTGCATGGTCCAATTCATCCGGATCTGGTGTATACAACCTTGGTGATATTGCTTGGGTTCTTGCTTCAACGGCCTTGGTTTTCATCATGATACCTGGTGTCGGTTTCTTCTACTCTGGGCTTTTGCGAAGGAAAAATGCTCTCAGCATGATTTATCTTAGCATGATGTGCGTCGCGATGGTGTCGTTCCAGGTGAGATCATTCATTTCATGAGACTTGCCGGCTCTAACCAGACTCAGTGGTTTTTCTGGGGATACTCTTTGGCATTCAGCGAGACTGCTGGCCCATATATCGGAAATCTAGGTAATTTCTACACCGTTTGCTTGGGTCAGGTCAAGTCTCACGTTTCCCCAGACCACTTTGCTCTCATCAAAGTGCTGGACCAGCCCTCTGTTGGCAGTGCTCGTGTTCCCGCAATCGTCTTCTGCGTCTTCCAGCTCATGTTTGCTGCAATCACGTAGGTTATCCTTTTACCCACCCTGCAAGTGGCTCCGCCGCTTAACCTGTGACTGCATAGCCCGATGATCGCTATTGGTGCAGTGGCAGAGCGAAGTCGACTAGGGCCGCTTCTTGTGTTTGTGTTTGTATGGTCGACGATTGTGTATGACCCGATTGCGTGCTGGACTTGGAACCCTCACGGTTGGTCATACGTTCTGGGTGGCCTCGACTTCGCTGGCGGCACTCCTGTCCACATTGCTTCTGGCTCCGCAGCTTTGGCTATTTCACTTTACCTCGGCAAACGTCGTGGTTATGGCACTGAACGCCTCGCTTATAAGCCTCACAACACCACCTACGTTGTCCTGGGTACGGTCTTCCTCTGGTTCGGTTGGTTTGGATTCAATGGCGGTTCGGCTTTGTCTGCCAACTACCGCGCTACCGAGGCTTGTATTGTCACTAACTTGGCTGCGAGTGTTGGTGGGTTGACCTGGATGCTCTGGGTAAGCGTCTTAAGGACAGTTGAATTGCAGTCTCCTAACGACCGTTTTCAGGATTGGCGCTTGGAACGCAAGTGGTCTGCTGTTGGGTTTTGTTCTGGCGCCATTGCTGGTCTTGTTGCCATTACACCCGGGTCTGGATTTGTTGGTGCCCCCGCCTCTGTTCTTTTTGGCTTCATGGCAGGCACCGTATGCAACTTCGCTACCCAATTAAAATTCGTTTTCAAATACGACGATACTCTCGACGTGGGTCCTCAAATGATCATTCAAACACATGCTTACTCATTGAATAACAATAGATCTTCGCCTCGCACGCCATCGGTGGTATAGTTGGCAACTTGCTGACTGGTCTTTTTGCTCAAGCAAGCGTCGCGGGCGCCGATGGCATCACGGTGATTCCTGGAGGTTGGCTTGATCACAACTACAAACAACTCGGAGTTCAATTGGCAGACTCGATGTCCGGTCTTTCCTACTCCTTCGTCATGACCGTGAGTTGATATACTATATGGAGCGTGTATAAAATTTGCTGACCCTTTTCAAGACCATCATCTTGTGGGCCATGCACTTCATTCCTTTCCTTCGTCTTCGTTGCGATGAGGAGACTGAGATTATCGGCGTTGATGATGCCGAGATGGGAGAATTTGCATACGACTACGTGGGGATCGAATCTGAGCTCCTACCCCGTGAAGAGTACAACAACGCTGCGTCCGGGGGGAGCCGTGAACCCCACCATACTGCCTCGATCTCACAGGAGAGTCATGAAAAGACGACTAACGCCGCCGTCTCTGCGCAAGATGTCTGATGCCCGCCCATCTATTTTGCTGGGTCGACCCGAAGATAAATCGCCTTTCCTCGTCATGTATCTTTTTCCCCCCTCTCCAACTACTTTTAGCTTCTTTCCCGCGTCCTGAAGTTCACTGCAACTGCAAGGGGGTAGGTAGCTTATAATTAGCCATCTCCCTGCAATTAGTGTGCAATAGGGCGCAAGTAGTAATCATAGTCTAGTCGCATGGACGCTGGGTTCTTAACGTGGTGACAGCGCGAAATACGCTTCATGTATAGACGTTCCTTTACTTTTCCCTACATACTAGCCGACGAAAATAGTGAGGCTTGCCTTTCTACTGATGAGTTTGTGAATGATGTGGTGAAGGGCTGCGTAATCCATTTGGGGAAAGCGGATGTATGTATTTCGCGCGCAAGATGGGATAACGCGACCGGACCGGACCTTAGTAAATCTCAGTTTGAGATCATGACTTGTTTGCCAACAACTCATGATGAATTCTCTTGATCTCGAGGCGTGGTACGTATATCAACCGTGGTGCCAACGAGTCTGACACGGAATACTATAAGCGAGTTTGAGCCGATTACTCCATGGGCCAACGTGGCGAGGTCGATGAGCTGGCGGATGCGGTGCGAGCTAGTACGGACTCGGATCCAGGAGGCAGTTCGCGTCGTCAACGACTCTATTTTCCCAACTTGTGAGAGTGCGACGACGGAAGTTATTCTAAAATACAGGGGCCAAGAACCTGGTTGGGATGTACTAAAAGAACAGTATCTGAACACTGCGTCTCTGTCGACGCGGCGTCCAAGTAGTCTGGTGACATAGACAGTCTAGTCACCAGACTAGCGTCCAAGCTCAAGATCAATATCTCTCGACCAGACGGGTCACGGCTTGCGCTTCAAGTTCCCATGGTCCCGGGCCGTCGCGAGAACTCTTGGATCATCACTTTTTCTAGCATCTACCCACCATCCGACGCAAGGCGTTACTTTACTTTTTCTAGCCGACGAAATGAGAGAGGCTTGCCTTTCTACATACTCATGAGCTTGCGAGCGATCTCGTGAAGAGCTGTGTAATGATCCAACCCCCATTGAGTGTGGGGGAAAGCGGACGTATTTCACGGATACCGCGACACGGACCGGATAGCTAGATCCTGACTTGTTCGCCAACAACTCATGGTGATTTCTCTCGATCTCGCGGCGTGGTACGTATATCAACCTTGCCAACGAGTCTGACACACGCAGCCTGAGTTTCATGAGCCGATTACTCCATGGGCCAGCGCCGCAGCAGTGGCGAGGTCGGTGAGCTGGCGGTGCGGTCCGAGCTACGCGGAGGCCTCAGGCTCATAAGTTCGCGTCGTCAACGACTCTATTTTCCCAACTTGTGAGAATGAGTGAACGTGTGACCGCGACAGTGCGACGATGGAAGTACACTAAAATACAGGGGCCAAGAGCCTGGTTGGGATGTAAAAGAACAGTCTCTGAACACGTCTCTGTCGACACGGCGTCCAAGCTCAAGATCAATATCTCTCGACCAGACGGGTCGTCACGACTCGCGATTTCGATGATCTCGGCGAGCCGTCGTGATGATCCATCACTTTTTCTAGCATCTACCCCCCATCCGACGCAAGGTCAATCACTTCGATCGAGAAAGACCGCGGGACGACCACTTACCTCGTTGAGCTGCACGAAAAGATCCACCAGCTCGCCGCCGAGAAGCGCCTTGATCGCATCGTCTGCAGCCAAGTATTGCCTCGCCTCAGCCAAGTTCAAAGGCAACCGCTTCGTGATACCCATCTCCGCCTTCTCCGTATCCGTCATCTCAGCCGCCGCTCGTGGCCCATCGCAGTTCTTGACCTCGAGTGGGAGGTTGTCCCGGACGCCGAGCACGCCGCACGCCAAGATGCCTGCAATGGCGAGGTAGGGATTGGACGTGCCGTCGACCTGTTTGATCTCAAAGTTGCGCGAAGATGGCGAGTGTGGTTTCGTGAGCCGGACGGGCGTCTCGCGGTTGTCGACGCCCCAGCAGACCCACGTACCGCCCGACCAGATGCCGTCCGCCATGCGGGCGTAGGAAGCGGAGAGAGGGAGCGTGAGGGCGATGACGGAGGGAAGATGACGCATGAGGCCAGCGAGAAAGGCAGATTCGACTGGCGTCATCAACTCGGAACCGGATGTACCTGGCTTATCACTACGTACGGAGACATGCGTGTGTGCTCCGGTTCCGCCTGTCGAGAATTCGCGGTCAGAACGGAAATACGAATGTGTCTGAGTACTGACAGCTGTCTGAGGCCAACCTAGGGGCGAGGGTAGCTTTGAGCCCATGTTTGTTTGCAATGTTGTAGATAGTCTCGCGGGTGTGGACCAACGCATCTGCAGCCTCGAGCGGAGACAAGGGGCCAGTGATGATTTCGTACTGGGATAAGCCTCGTTTCAGTACAAAGGACGGATGGGGTTGATCAAATCGGACGAGCGAACCTGTCCTGGTGCAGCCTCTGTGTGATACATCTCGAGGTTGACGCCGTCTGCTTGGAGGGCGTCCGCAATTTCTTCGAGTACTCGGGCTTCGACAGTTCCAGTGATGAGTCCGAGGGTGGTGGAATATTCATAGTTATTCACGGGGACGATCGGGTCGGTCGACTTGAGGAGCGTGAACTCTGTCTCGATACCGACGAGGAACTGGATCCCGAGCTCTTGCTGCGCATATCTGCAGAGAGATATGGTGTAAGCATGGAGCAACTGGTGACCGCGCAAATGTGGACTCGCCTGACAAGACGCGACAAGACAGTACGAGGGCAATTAGGCACCTCATAGGACGGTCCGTTGGGACGAGGCACGGGTACATGCTCTTGAAAGAAACCGAAAAAGACAGCATGGCCTGGGGCGTAGCTACAGATGCGGAAGGAAGATAAATCAATGGCATAGAGCATTTCGCCGACGGGGCTGACTCCGGGCGCGAGCTGGAGGACTACGATTGCAAGGGCTGCACTGGCCACGTTGACTCCTGGACGCTCCGACTCGAGGAGCTTGCGGAAGTGGGAGACGGAGAGGACTCTGGCGCGAACCTGATTGTTGAGGTCTACCCATTGGACGCGAACGTATCGGATTTTGTGAACATCGAAGGCGGATGCAAAGTAAGCTTGATATGACTTGCGTTGTGCGACGTCTAGGGAGGGCAGGCTGATCACTGAGGTCAGCGAGGACATCTTTGACTGAGGGGGAGATGGAGGGGCAGGAAAAAAAGGTGGCGAAAAGATGGACAATGCGAGGCCATGATTAAGTAGTGACGGGCATAGGATGAACTCGTAATAAGAATGTGCGCCCGATCACTGGCATTGATCAAGACACAGCCTGTGACGCCACGCCTCTTCCGTTTACGAGATTACTATGGGGGACATGCACGATACGCACGATACGGATCAAGACACTGCCATTCGATAATACACTTTGATACATTCATGGTACAAGCGTCGGCGAGTCGCCACGCACATCGCCGCCTTTCGTTTACGAGAATATTGTTACTTTCTGCCCGCCTTCTTCGCGGCCACCCTCAACCGCGTGATCTGTTTCTTCCACCCAAAGCACAAGTTGCATTCTGACGATCGTATATTCGTCCCAGATTTCGATGAGAGGGGGGCTCACGTTGCTCACCTGCGGAACCGTGCTTCTTGCATTGATACACGCCGTCCTTGTTGGTCGTCACCACGGGCGGCTCGATGGGGTCCCGATCGCAGGGTTCGAACTGGTGAGAGGAAAGTGAGTAGACCGAAAATGGGAGAAGCGACTAGATCGACCCCATAGAACGAATCGTTCTCCTCCCTTCCGTCGTAGCTACATTCGGTGCACTGTCGAGAGGAGCAAGTCAACAAGAGGGTGCATCGTGATGAGCACATGATACGCACGACTTCTTTCAAGTGGGAGCAGAAGACGGCATCGTTGATCTCGACGGTTGCGACGTCGGCCATGGTGATTCAACAAGGTGGATGTTTAGGGGGAGGGAACGACTGGCGCTGTCAGTGTGTGTGGGAGATGATACTAATTGAAGATCCGTAGGTCTAAATACTCTGCGGGGTCAACTCAGGGCAAGTCATTCAAGTTCGATCACACACTCTTAAGCTCCCCTCACTTCCTCAATTTACCCCGCAGTGCTAATCTGACCCCCTCCTCGTGAGAACAAAATGGCGTGGGATCCCATCAACACGTGCACCTTGACTCTCAACCTCTTCTCAGTGAGAATCTCAGACGCGAAGAATGGCAGACAGACTGCCCCCCGAACTCTGGTCGTACATCTTTGACCTCGCAGCAGATGAAGACACCATCTTCTACCCCGGATTGCAGACCAGCATGGCCCACTCCACCTGGTCCAAGTCCCCTTTCAATGGCCAATGGACCGTCCGAACGCCACAAGACACCATCAACATCATCCAACGGCGCAGTTATGCCACCAAGAAGGTCTCTTTTTTTAATACCTATCTGCATTCCTGATCGTGATCGCTCATCCCGTTCCTCTTACCTTGCAGTCGATCATCGCGGCCTGCCGCACCTGGCGCAGACTCGGTACCGAATTTCTCGTCCGCTGTCTCTTCTTTGACGATCCCACCAAACTGCGCAACCTCTGCACGATTCTGGATCGTGACCCGTCACTCGGGTGGTGGGCAAGACGGTTGCACATCACTCACTTTCTCAACGGACGTGGTCCGAGGATGGACGACTTTGGGCGTCCGCTCATCGCGATCCTCGAGCGGTGTCCGAACCTCGAGATCTTCGTCGTCGATTGGCCCATGTCCAGCGCGTTCGGACCGATCGTGGACACGCTTGGCACGTCCTGTCGTCGGTTGACGACGGTGCATTGGCATATCCCGTCCGAGCTCCTTCCCAAGGTCATCTGGGCGCTAGACACGCTCCCCCATCTCGTCGCAGTTCACCTTGAGTTTGCTTCAGCGACCAATTGGGAATCGGATGCCATCACCCTGGGTTCCGCCCAAGATGTCAAACTCAAGCTCCCTAATCTCCAACAACTATTTCTCAAGGGCTTCTCGCAGGACTTTATGGAGCAGGCCTCCGGGTGGTCCCTTCCCTTGTTGCGCAGTTTCTCCTTTCACTTTGGTACCAACACGCACGATATGCCAGACGTCGTTGCATTCCTCGCGCAACACGGTGCCACCCTGCTCTTCCTCGACTTGAACTGCATACCCACCCTCGACATCCGCACCGTCCTTGATCTTTGTCCTACTCTGACCACGTTCTGTTTCAACCTTGATTGGAAAATTCAGCCCGTGCTCAACCCCGACGCTGACCTCGATTATCCCGAAGACGAAGCCATGTTACCCATCACACTGACCAACCGTCCACACGAACACATCCAACACATCGGGCTCCATGGACTCTTGTATGCTTTCGGCGTCGGTTACGCTGCAGCGTACGCCGATGCCGATCCCGTGCGGACGATAATGGTCCAGCGCACAAATGACCGTAATTTCAAGGCCCTGGACAGGGCTTCATTCCCCAAACTGGAGCGCGTTCGGGTTTTGAGCCCAAGTGTGTTGCAAGATCTAAATAACAACAATGGCCCTGCAGGCGCGTGTTTCGAGCGGTGGGAGAGGTGGTGGGAAATGTGTGCCAAGATGCGTGTCAGGTTCGAGGATTGTTCGGGAGACGTGCTAGGTAATCTTCCTCCTCAGGACCCAGACGATGAAGACGAGTACGAGAGCGACGAGGAGGAAGAGTATACGGAAGACGGGGAGGAGCAAGAGTGGAAGGGGAGCGTCAGTTTGGCAGAGCTGAGAGAGCTGCTGGAAGAATGCAGAAGGATGTCTGAAGAGGGCGAGCGGGAACAGTCACGTTTTCCATTTTTCCTCACCCCGCTGACCATGTGACGTTCACTCATGAATGCATGATACACCTATTTTTCCCTCGGGCACGCGTGTCTTGAATGCTCCTCTCTTCACCACCTCTCGGACAATGTCAAGTGCACGTTCTACGTGGACCTCGTTGTCGTCGCCGAGCCGTTCTCGACCTATTCGGCTCCAGCTTCTGAGGTACGGCTAGTGGACGCGTGGACGTACCTAAGATGGCCCAGTTTCGCGTGCTCGGGATACGCAACGTATCGCACTCGATTCGCCACCCAGTCCATTGACTCAGCTTTGCCAGCCAGATCCTATATGCGGAATACTGACTCTGATGACCGCCCTCCCCGCCCATATTCAGACGCGCTATAAACGCGTCGTCGTCATCGCCTGCGTCCGCAAAACCAAAGGCCGTGGTTGATGCACGCGCGAACCGTTCATCAAACGACCAGGCGCAACACGGGATGGACAGATACCCGGACGCGTGCTCGAGGGTCGCGATGAGCGGGATCCAGGGCGTCAGCTCGTCCGCATGATTCCCGATGAGGAACGCGCGAGGCTCGAAATAGGCCGTGCTCGCAGTTGCAGTGGCCGTGGCCATTGTGGTCCGGACGTAGCGCGTCGGATCGAGCGCGTGGACGTACAACGCGGCGCGCGTGCGTTTGGGGTAGTGTTGCCAGGAGGTGCGTTCCCGGAGGTCAATCCCGTGGCCGTGGTAGCCCTCGGAGATCAGGATGTGTGTGAGGAAGCCGTTTCCGCATCTGTTAGGTGTGAGCGTGGACGTTGGGCGAGCGATGTGGGTTTCATACTCACCCGAGGTCCAGGAACCCGCCGGGCGGCTGGGGCCAGTCCTTCCAGGGTACGTCACCTGCTGGTGTATGGTCACCCTCTGAGCGGCTCAGCGTCATGGTGCCGGCAAAAGACTGTTTCCAAAGAAGCATGAGATAGGTTGCGATCCCGATATCCTGCAGGAATATCAATATCTCTTAGCAACAGCACAAATGCGCCGACATCACAGTACCTCGTACACGTGCTTGAGCGGGTCCGTAGACTCCTTCCACTCGGCCACCCAATGCTTGTGTCGCTCTCGCATCACGAGATAGAGATCCTGATACGCCTCTCTCTGGATCACGCAGTCATGCTGGACACGCTTGCGATAGTTCGTCATCGCGCCCCATCCGTACCGATGGAGGGTGTCGAGGAGGGCCAACGCGGTGCGGTACAGTCGCGAATTAGAATGCAGCGGCGTTCCGGGAAACACGATCGCTTCTATGCGCAGGGACGGGGGCGTAGATGAAGGGAGGAAACGGAAGGCGAGGCGTCGGACGGTGGGATGGTAGTAAGGCAGAGAGGCACCGGGCGGGAGGAGAGGGGTGAGCACGAGTGTGCATGGGAGATCCGTGTATGCGCCAGCGGTGGACGCATAGAGGGTGCAGCGTTGCTCCAGGCTGGTATCACGCCCAGGTCTGCGAGGTAGGAGCTTGCGATGAATATCATAGATGGGTCTATGCGATTCGAGATCGCCCTCGGCGACGGCAGCGTTGTGTGGATAGCGAGTCTCACTGATAGTATCTGAGCGAAGAATGAGCGTCGAGTTGTATTCTGGATGATGAACGAGCTGCTCGACGGCGGATTCAAACTAGAGAGACAGTGAGATACGGTAGAGTCTGGATGGCTAACTTACGAATTCCAAGGCAAAGGAGGA
>JBBPPA010000295.1:0-26238 GCA_038091735.1 Leccinum pellstonianum | reverse complement strand
TGGAGATGGTCCAAATTAATCAAACCTGGACTGGGCAATGGACTTTCACCCAAGTTGGAAATGTACCGTTTTGCCTCGTCTGGAAGAGAGACGTTCGAATCTCGGTTTGCGAATTTTGAGTGTTCAGGAATCGGACTGAGAAGGGCAGCGTTGGGACTCGAAGAAGGGTATGACGCGAGTGGTGTGGGTTGGGTATTGGCAGACATGGCTGATTGAGCGGTGTGCTGCTGTGAAGGCCTGCCGGATTGCATTGAGTTATTAGGCACACGAGCATGCGGTTTTTCCACTTCATTAAGGGGAAGTAAAGGGAATATGTTTGCATTTGAGGAAGTGGTAGAGCTCGGGTGCGAGAGAGATGCTAATCTTGGGGGTATGACGAGAGGGGAAGAGTGAATGTTAGACGATCCGTTGTCGAAATAGGGACCTTGAAGATCGCGAGGTTTTACATTTTGTGAGTGAGGAGGGGTGAGAGGACGGTCGTCATTGGGGGGATCTAAATTCAAGATTTGTGAGAGCAGAGATATGGGTATGTGAGAACACGCACGATATGTATCAGACGGACGGCGGGTGGTGAGGGAAGTGTTCTCTGGAGGGGTGGATATGGCAGAGTTGGAGGTCGAGGGTCTGAGTTGCTTGAACTTGTCCTTGTCCTTCTTGGTGAGTTCGACATTAATGCCGGCAGCGAGTAGACGGGTCTTGCAAGCATCACGTTCTGCGCGCATACGTTCGAGTTCCTTGAGGAGCTGGCTGTAACCACTACGCTGTTTCTCGATGAGCTTCCAGAGCTGGGTATTCTGAGTAGAGAAGAGGTTTCGTTCGGAGAGTGCCTGATCAAGGGCTGCGAGATGAGGATTTGGGGCATTTGCATGCTGAGCGAGGAGAGTCTCGAGGGAGACTGGATGTGTTGTTGGGTTGGCAGCGGAAGATGAGGGTGGCAAAAAGGAGGTGGAGGCGGTGTGTGGACGTGAAGAGGACGAGCTTGAGGCGGAATGGCGCTCGACTGACGGAGAGCTCATCGTCGCGACGAAAGACTAGAAGATGGTAACGGTCGACGTCTCTTCCCTCCCGTACTACGTCGGTCGATACACTGTACCTTCCTTTTCTGGTACCAACACTAGGTGACATGTTCCGCGCTCTTACGGCCCACGCTCTTCGCCGAGTGAAGCGTCTCTCAACTCTAAGCAAACCTAGCTTGAAGGAAATACAACACGGTCATGCTGTCATATCCACATTCGACCTCTTTAGCATCGGCGGTGCGCACCCTGCCAGCTTGCATCACGACACTCAATGATGACAATGCCGTGTTCAAGTCGGCCCAAGCAGCTCGCACACTGTCGGGCCCATGCGCGCCGGAAAGATATTCATCACGGATCTCTCTGAACTAGACTTGCTCGGCCAGGCATGTAACAACGTCCTCCTCTTCCGTTCCAGCTCACACTCGCTACAAGGTCAAAACCATCAAGATTGTTCTGTGAGTCTCGTGCGCCCCATCTGCCATCAACATTAAAATCTCATTTCCACCTCAGTTATGGTTCCCTTGCGGCAACCGGTCAGTCTACACCTTTTCTACATCAACCACCCACTCACGCTCCCCTCAGGCAAAGGGTATTCCCTCCCAATTTGTATTCCACCTGTACATTCAATCCTTGCTCTAGCCATCACACTCCACAAGCAATCCTTCTCGGTCTCGAAGGCTCGGATCCAGAGACCATCGATTGCGGTACCATTCCTTCACGCTACGATGCCATCCTACTCAACAAGAGTCTATACCTGGGCGGAAGGCGTTCCATTCACTTCGACATGGATCGTGACATGCTCTGGCGCTGGGATCATGTTCTCAAAACTCACCCAAACGGTATGCGCTTTTCCTGCTTTGACGAACACGGCAACCTCTTGGCCACCAACGAGTACTTTAGGTAACGTCTCACCCCTCCCCTCCTCGATTTGTCATATCCAATGTTCCTAGTGTTGGTGGTGGCTTCGTCGTCAACGACAAGACCAAAGGTTGGATATATGTGTCTCACTCCACCCTCTCGCTAACATTCCACCAGCCGACGAGAACTTGTTCTACAAAGGCGTCGACAAAAAGGCCGTGCACGGCGCTCGTCTCCATCAGACCCACACCGTAGAAAAGGGCGACGTTGTTCCTGCCAAACCTCAAACCACTGATCCAGGTCATCCCCCATACCCTTTTGAGTCGGGAAGTAGTCTCCTTGCGCTCACGAAAAAGCACAACGTAGGTTCCGTTGGTTCTCCTTCCTATCCATCATCCTTGATTCATGTCCCAGTTGACTATTGCACAAATCGTTCATGACAACGAACGCTACTTTGGTCTATCCGACCAGGAGATTGATTACAAGGTTCATCAACTTCACTATAAATTCAATTCTATATCGACAGTTTCTTCAATAGCTGATGCGCATTTGGGCCGTCATGGACGATTGCATTCGCTCTGGTGTCTCAACAACCGAAAAGACATTACCCGGCAGGCTGCGTCTGCAACGCCGCGCTCCGATGCTTTATAAGCGTCTCATGCGAGGGTGAGTCCTGTCTTCCCTTCCCAAGCCAACTTGTTCACAACCCCCGTGGACCCAAAGATTTTACCCGGGCATCGGGATTCCAACAGTGCAGCTTATTGGTTCTGGCTCATCCCCGACTCCCATAAGTGCTATAGAAGAACCCGGAAGTCCGGGGGCCGCTGCGCCTCTCGAGCAGGAACGACTGGACCCGATCACATCCAGAAACGCGCGAACCCGCTCCCCGCTTGTAACCGGGTCATTTGAACACCCGGTTCTCCCCATGCCCCCTGTTGGTATTGTTCGCGATCAATTGACCACATGCTACTGATTGTTCCCAAATTAAAGCGCAAGACCATGATTCCCGCTGTTGATTTCCTTTCCTGCTATGCAATCGCAGTCAATGAAGTGAACGCTTCCGGTGGCCGCATCGTCACCTCGCCCACCAATGGCGCTGCTGGCGTTATTCCTGCCGTGCTAAAATATATCACTGAATTTGTCAGCGACGACCCAGAGAAGGCTGTCAAGTCATTTTTGTTGACCGCCTCGGTCTGTTTACCCTCGATTCGGGCGACAGTGTGAGGCTGATGAAATCGTATGCTCAGGCCGTCGGCATGCTATTCAAGCGCGGAAGTACCATTTCTGCTGCAGAGGGTGGCTGCCAGGCCGAAGTCGGTGGTATGTCTTCATTCCAACATTGTGAGCTGTTGTACTGACAGTCGTCGCCTCAGTGGCTTGTTCCATGGCGAGTGCCGGTTTCGCGGCGTGCATGGGTGCTTCTCCAGAGACAATCTTACAGGTAGTTTATGGATCCTCTTGTCACCTTGTGGATGGCTGATGCTTGGTAGGCTGCAGAAATCGGTATCGGTATGACGCGTCTGTAAAGCAGTGGGAAGTTTATTTTGACGATCGTGACAGAACACAACCTCGGCCTGACTTGTGACCCGATCGATGGGCTAGTTCAGGTTCCTTGCATCGTATGTGTTAGATTTTTTTTTTTCATTCACTGAGCTTTGACGCAAAGTGGAACAGGAGCGGAACAGTTTGGGAGGTTCGGGCAGCTATTTGCATACACTTTGAGCGAGCTGACACCCTTGGACCTTGGCAGCCGTGAAAGCAGTCACAGCTGCACAATTGTCGATGGCCAGCGATGGTATATATCGAGTCACACTGGACGAGGCAATCGAGGCCATGCGTCTTACCGCTGCGGACATGAGCGTCAAGTACAAAGAAACGAGTCTTTCCGTAAGTTGATTTCTGTGTATTCTAAATGGCGTGTTGACAGTGTGTTTGATACAGGGCCTCGCCGTGAGTACCATCGCTCCGTCTTCATGTGATCAGACCCTTAACGATCTATCTTAGACCTCGGTCAAGATTCCGCTGACTGTTCCGGCGTGCTGACGGTACTCCTTTCCTACTAGATCTTGATCGGGTCGTTCGTTAGATGATTATGGTCCGTCCGATAAATTAGATGTGACTACATAGTGCGATGCTGGCCATAATTCAATAATCTTTCCCTGTGTAAATGATCAAAAGATCGTTTTGTATCGGTCGGTAACTTGCTGGCAGGGTCAATTTCGCCAAGGCCACCGTTGACAAATTCCGAGTTCCGACGAGCATGGCAGCTGCCGTGATCACGTGAGGGTAAATTGATCGTGAACTTGATGTCGTACTTCAAAGTTATTGGACTCTGCCGTGAACCTTGACGATGGAACAGCAAGCGGTACCGCCGTCCCAGTTACCGGCATCGTCCTCCAAGTATCACCATCCTTATTTCACGGTGTCCGAGGTCGAATATCTCTCAGAGAAGCAGCGTGGTAAGCTGTCTGCAACCCAGGAGGAGAAGGTAAGGCAGCAAGCATGCGGTTTCCTGGAGGTCGTAGGTGCAAAGATCGGCTTGTGGGTGTTTCCAACTCTCTCAGCCTGATCGTTCCTCCGACCGCCGCCGTTCACAGCCCTCGGAGGACCATTGCGACTGCTCAAAATCTCTACCACCGTTTCCATCTGTTTTTTCCGAGGAAGGATTTCAGTTACTACGTGCGCGCGTGTCTCGTGGTCATGACGTTTCCCATCCTCACCCACGAAATAGGATGCCACTCTCGCTGCCTTGTATGTGTCCACAAAGATGCATGACACTCTGAAAAAGCCCCGGGAGATCCTCATGGTCTCCTACGGCGTGCGATTCCCAGAGTTGGCAGCAAAATCAAAGACGCTAGGTGGTGAAGTCGACATGGACCCTATGGTGAGCCTCAGATTGCTCTAGCCAAGTTGCCAAGTTTAGTTCCGTCAGACAGTCGAACACGATCGCCAGCGGCTGCTCGCCGTAGAACGTCTGATATTGGAGACGATTTGCTTCAACTTCACTTCGAGGATGCCGTTCCCCTACGTTTTCAAGTTGGGTCGAAAGTTGGGAGGTAAATTTATGCTGTTGTTCCCCCCGCTGAAGATATCGATTTTTTCTTTCTCGCTTTCAGCATCCAAGACGCTTATCAAATTTGCGTGGCGTCTCACAATTGACTGGTGCGTAACTGCTTTCTGCTTTAGTTGATCTGACGCTGACGGCTTTATCAGCCATCGGACTCTTGTTCCCATCATGTACCCGCCCCATACGGTTGCGTTGGGCTGCCTGTACACTTCCGCCCTACTTTTAACGTTGGAGATGCCTCCACCGTCTAATCCGATTGACGACTCTGCTCAACCCTTGGTTGGCCTTCTAAAAGAAAAGGCTGTCTGGGAACAGACTTTGATGGTAGAGGCGGAAGATTTACAAGGTCAGAGTCCTATTTCATGGTGTGGCGTGTGACGGATTGATATTCACACTGCAAAAAAATAATATAGAAATTGCGCATCTCATCATCGACCTTCTCATCCAGGCCGCGCAAAACACGTCGTCCGCGAACACGTCGCCTAGGACTCCTTCCTCACCATCCCCACACCCATCACCGCGAAATTATTCCGCTGGTCCTCCACAGTCGCCATCAGTCCCTTACAAGGCCGACCAACTGATCCATCTGAAGATTGCTATGCGGCAGAACGAGCATCCAGCGCGACCGCATAAACCACTTGCAGGATCTGATCCCAGTGCCCTGTACAGCGGGGAACAAGTTGCTTTGCTTGGAAAGAATGAGGGCACCGTGCGGTTTCTATTTGGGCCGCCTGGTACCGTGAGTCAGGAAGTATGAGTTGCTCTTTGCGTAGTTGTGTACTGGCAGTATAGGGTAGACGTAGATCGTCCGAAAGCTGGTATATGATTTTCGCTCACATGCTGTGATGTTCGATGTGGACCGCCGGCGTCAGCGCCTCTTGCGCAACGTGGCTTTCGTTCCACACCACCACCATCATGTCAGCGTCAGAAGAAGATGTCGGCGTGAAACCATCCCCAGAACTCTTAACTCCTCCCGAACCCTTCCAAGGTGAACAGACTATGTTAATTTTGGTAGGACTGATCGCTTCAGGCAAGGTAAAGCCTCTCTCCATCTTTTGGCGGTCCCGCGTGTGGGAGTCATTAATCACTGACGAATGTGCACCCATTTTTCTTAGTCCACCTTTGCGGAGGCTCTCGAGAGTCACTTCCCCAGATTCCGCCGCTGTAACCAGGACGACCTGGGTAGCAGACAGCAAGTGGAGGAGCTGGCGTACCACACGCTTTCTGAAGGGCGCTCGCCTTGCATCGATCGGACCAATTTCAATGCCATGTACGTCCCCGGTCGTGTCGGGGGGGGACCCATTGATGCTAATTGTTAACGTCCTACCCCCTCGATGTGGAAAAAAAAAACAAAGGCAGCGATCCTACTGGAGTGCGATCGCCCGCACGTTCCCAGGGACTTCCATCAGCATTATTGTCTTTGATACCCCCTATCATGTGAGAAATCCGAATCCGCCGTATCTATTAAATTGGGACGTACGAACTCTGACGGCGCGCTGGCGTTTTTATGTACTTTCAAACAGGTCTGTGCTTCTCGCCTCGAACGGCGTAAGTCTTGTCATTCTTTTTTTTTCATTTAATAATCATTTTGTTGGGGTTTTCTGAATTGCTGATCCCTTTTTTTTTGTCTTTTTCTTTTTACTCTCTTTACGCCTGAATGAACGGTGGGACCCTAGGCACGTCACACCCTACCATCAGGGATGCACAACACGGCATGACTATCCTGCGTAAATTCGCCTCGGAGTTTTCAATGCCATCATCGGACGAAGGGTATGATCACCTCATCCACCTTCGGCCCGCAGATCATCCGCGTGCCGTGTACACGCGCGACGACATTTTATCGATCCTGGCGCGGCTGAGGGCATCCACGCGGGGTGACGGTACAAGCAACGGCAGGGAGTGCAGGGAGAAGCCCCACTTTGGACGTGGCGGGAGCCACTATTCGCGTAAGAGCGGAGCACGTGGCTATCGGGGGTTTTCTTCCACACGAGGGTTCACAAGGGTCGGAGACTCCAACAGTCCTAACTGGAGATGGACGAGCTCTGATGTGATTACTAATCGGGAGAGATCAGATCATCGATCAGTCACAGCAGCGGCAAGTGCACCTGCAAAGGAAAGCTCAAAGGAGGACAACTCGGCAGAGAGCAGCGCCATAATAGTTCCTAAATGGGATCGCTGATGCGATGTAACATGACGTACAACTCGTTCGCCGGAAAAGACTTTTATTGTCTATTCAATTAGTGTCAGAGAGTAACGCCTCGGTAAACGGCCAGGAGATTGAATGGAGCAGGCATTCAAGATTATCGCCGTACAGCATAGCGGAGAAATACATGTCGTTTTAACGGGCAGGTCAAGTCATTTACGACCATGTGGCACATACCACATGAGCGCAAATAACGATGCGATAAACTCTGTGCTTGTCCTCTGGTAACACCGCGACTAAAGATCGCGGCGTGCCAAAAACTGTCGTGTGCGGTCACGAGTCGGATTTATCTTGGCCCGTCTGAGCAGCTTGAATTTGTTTCCCCAAAATCTTTGCGCTAACCTAAACAACCAGCGATCTCGGTCAGAGTATTGAAAAGGGTGCGGATAAATATCACGAACATTCCGGATATGCATTGCGGCGCGATCGACGCCGCGTTCTTTGGAACGTTTGTAATATTCCAGGGCCTCTTCGAGCTGTCCAGCTGTACAGGTCGGGTGAGATAATTTTGGGAACAATAAGAGGCTGTTCATCACGCACTGGCTTCCAAAACAGCGGCGAGATTGAAAGCAATTTCAGGGTCTTCCGGTGAGAGTGAAGCCGCTATACTGGAAAACAATAGTCAGTGGTCGTATATGGTAGTCGTGATGGGGTTACGTGCTGTAAATGATGAAGCGCCAGGTCAGGTCGTGAGATTGGTGATATTATGTATGCGCTGGCGAGGTCTGTCGGGATACTCATGTCAGCAGCGGAAGCAGCCGGGGAAGAGACACGTACTTGTGTGTGCGTCCGCGCTCGTGGGCTGTAGCGCGATCGATTCATTCCAGGCCGAAATGGCATCATCAAATTCCTCTGTATAAAATTTTATCTGACATGTACCATGGAAGGGTGAAATAGAAACCCGGCATACTAAGGTGATAATGCGTAACGCCGAGGTTGAAGAGGGAGCTTGCAGTACGTTTTATCTCTACGCTGCGCTTGTAGAGCTCCCTGGCTCCCTGGATGTCTCCTTCTTCGAGCTTCTGGGTGCCTTGCTCGAGGCATTGCATTGCCTCGACATCTGCGGGGTCGGTAGGTGTTGAATGCGGGGTGGTGGAGGTTGCCCAACCTTGGAAGCGGCGTTCGTCTGTCTGACACAAGCAGAGACGGGGACAAGCAAAACTCACGTCTCGGGACGCCATTGCGGGACCCACACGGGATGGCAGGACTCGGACGCGGCGAGGCGCGGAGGATGGGCCTAACGGGAGAACAAATCAGACGGACTGCTCGGCTCGTCGACAGAGACCGGCGTGCTGCAAACGTCCGCAGCTGCGGTGCTGAGGGCGTTGCGAATGGCACACGCACAGCTCGAACTCGACACGACGTGATGTACAGCATACTTGGCAATCCTAATTGTTTTCCTGCTCAACTTTGGAAAGTAGTTGTTGTACGAATTTGGCAATCATTTTCCACCTTGCTATTATTACTCGCGCTCTTCCAAAATTTCATCTGTGTGTGTTCTTCTGCTCACTGTTCACGACCGCGACCAGACGGATTTTTGTTTTCTTCAATGGCCACCATAGACCCCCAAAACTCGCCCTCGGCATATCAAGAACCCGTTGATCACCAATCTTCTCACCACGGACCCTCGGTGGACACTCCAGTAACCGCAAATGACCTTCTTTCGGGTGCCTACGACCCCACCAGACTGCATCCGCTCGCCCAGCTCGGGGATCAATTAGACTATCTCGTATTAGACGACGACAAGGTTAGCGATTTACCAGGCGCTGGAACGGCCATTCCTTCCCGGGGTTGGAGTGACGACCTGTGTTATGGAACAGGGACCATGTACCTCGGTGGTAAGTCTCCCCTCTCTATCGGCTCATGGACACGAGTCATCCACGAGTTTTGTACGTTTAAACTCGTGTATTTTCTCCATGACGCCTTCTTCTCACCTTATCTTGATGCTCGCCACATCGCCAACTTGGGCCATTCTTATTGTCTTTGACCTGTCACATGCTCATACATGTTTCCGCAAGGCTTGGCCGTAGGTGGTATCTGGGGTGTGAATGAGGGCGCCAGACGGCCTCTAGCCGTCTCCAATGCACGCCTTCGGATCAACAGCATCCTCAACTCTGTCACAAGAAGGGGTACGTTCATAGGTAACTCGGCTGGCGTACTTGGTGCGTTGACATTTCCCGTCGGCAATCCGTGTCAGCCGAGCTGACTGATGAGCGATCCACAGCGCTCGTCTATAATGGGATCAACTCTTCGATAGACTCATTTCGTGGACAACACGATACGGTTGGCAGCATGGCGGCTGGTGCACTGACGGGTGCACTTTTCAAGTCCACCGGTACGGACGGATCCCGTTGCCCGCTTACGTGTTACTCACGACTGCCTATTTGAATTCGTCAGCTGGCGTCAAGCCTGCGCTGGTCGCTGCTACAGTGATATCAGGAATGGCAGGCATATGGAGCTACGTGAAGAAGAGCGTATGATGTACTTGCTGTAGTAAGATATAACCACCATAATATTCTTGCGTAGATTTCTCGAAACCGTTGCCCCTGCCGGTAAGCGCCCAAATAAGATTTCGAGCAAAGGGCGAGCCGTCATTGCAGAGATGGCGACAATATTCAAAGAAGCTCTCTCGTATATGTGCCCTGAATAGACTTAACCATATCGGTCTTGGGTAGATCTGTCAAACTGCAAGTGGTTTTCTGACACCCCTTGTGTGTCTTCCTTTGACCCCGAGCTCCGCTCCCTGGAAATGAGTGGGTATATCATCATGATCTGTACACACGAATGCATAAATGCCAAGTTCTTACCCAATGCCATTATAACCTCCACCTCCGGACAGCCCATAAAGCCATTTTTTAGCCTCCCTTGCAGGCAGTTCTTTTCTTGTCTCCTATGCAAACTTCTTCCCCCGACTGTGCCAATCGGTCAAGGGATTACACATGGGACAGGGCGTTCGCTCAGAATGGTTTAGTGTCTTCTCATGACTGCGCAATGCTTCCTACTCATAGCCATCACCTGCACCACGAATCCTCCTCTCATAGCAGCGAGGGAGAGCATTCGGTAGGTGCCCTTGATCACCGTGCTTGGCGCTCAGTGACATCGTGAACGGTGTGTCCCAGCACGCAAAGCAAATACATCCGATCACGCCTATCACACCCGTTGAGTATATCCCGTCGTCGTAAGATCGCTATTTTTCGTGTTGACCAGCCGCTAAACCACTCTCGTCCGACATCCAGAAACCACAAGAAACTCTTTCACAACACCTCATGCGAGAGTTCCTGTGGATCACCCCAGTCGGTCGCCAGCAGCGATCATTCTCGAACGCAATCGCCACCTTCCGCGTGGAGTTTACCGGCACAATCCGAGTCATCCAGCCAGAGTGGCGCGTGGACCGGCGACCGATCCAGTCCCCAGCAAAATCAGTTCCCACTGAACCAAGCGGCGCGCGTCGGCTACTCGTCGTTTCTAAACGACAGTCAGACCAGGTATCTCAACCGCTCTGGCGGACAGTACCGATGTGACTCACGAATAACTCGATACAAAAAGATCTTATTACCTTGATGTCATACAACACCCTCAACGAACGGCGGAATTTGGATCTGCCAGCCTGTCGCGGCTGCCGTTGGCACCTCCCATCGTCGTGCAGCTCATCGTGCGAGATCGGTTCGGGAATGCTATAATCCCGTAAGTGTTAATTGGCCTCCAGGGTGACGGGGACGGTGGAGATATATATGACCTTGTTTTCCATGGCAGCGAGATGGAGCTTCCGTTTCTAGTGGCGCATCTGTCACTGTTCACGGACGACGGAACGCGACCGCTGGACATGGGAACGGCGCCCAACGGGGAGGCACCTCCGCGACGGTTGCTGTATGGAAACCTGGTGTCATCTCCTCAAAAGTTGCGGGACCTGCAAGGACGTCAAGGGCTCTATTTTCTGTTTTCGGATGTGAGCATTCGCTGGAGGGGACGGTTTCAATTGGGGATATCGTTACTACGAATATCACAGTGAGTACGCATTGGTGACGTGGGGGCGGGCTTGGCGAACTGAGCAGTGGCAACCGGTTTCAGGACGGACCCAAATTCTGGGGTGATGAGCATTGCATCACAAGGAACAGTGCTCGCGCAAGCTCGGACACGAACATTTGAAGTGGTTACTCATGAAAATTACGTTGCCCCGGGTAAGGATGATAATTAAGAGTAGACCACTACCATTTGCTGATTGCGGCCGCCTAACGGCAAGCAGCTACGACACGCTTAACTCAAAGTTTTCTACGACAAGGCGCACGAATTTACGCATTTACGCCCAACAGTCCCTAGATGGTAGATGGAATCCCAAATACCCCCCATCCGAGGTGGTTGTCCATGACAGTTCAATTTCTATTCGACTCTCGATCTTCTGCACTAGTTATATATTTACCGTTGACTGTGTGAAACCCCAGGCATTAGTTGTTGTTAATATCGCACGTGTTTTTAAAAGTAATGAGGGGTGGGATGTTGGCTTCGATGATCGAATAAAGTGTGTGCGGTTGCGACATGACCGAGGGGGTAGTTATCATTGGAACTGACATTCATGGGAATCGGCGAAGCGAATGAGGAGGATGAGCCGATACGGTAGAACAGCCCAAGCACAGGGTAGCACAGCATGCGCAAGGGCCGGCTGCGCTCGTAGAAGGGAAGAATTGTCACATGCAGCACGCAGCACGCAGTATCTGCCTCGAGGCTGTGGGCAGTCCAATGACCTCGCAGTGCGGTGCGGCTGACCTGCACGTTTCCATCGTGGGAAAGGCGCTTTTCTTAACATTTTAGGGCTGCGATCTGACCACTTCCTCCTCCTCCCTTCCACTCCACACATTCAATCACCCATGGCCAGCAAAGATTACTACGGCGGGCAGCAGCAGCAGCAATACTACCCTCCCCCTGGTGGTGTGTCACTATCCTGCCCGCCTGCCGTTCGCCGCTGACCACGTTGCTAGGGCCCCAAGGGTACTACCCCCAACAACCGCCTCAGTCTTATCCAGGTGCCGGCTATGGTGGTCAACCTCCGTATGGCGGCCCGGGCTATCAGCCACAACCACCTCCACAGACCGTTTATGTGTGAGTTGTCCGCCGTCCCGCTTATGTCTCACTAATTTCTTGCAGACAACAACCCGGACAGCAACAGCGCGGTGGTGGTAGTGGTGCTGGCGGCTGTCTCCCCTGTCTTCTTGGGGCGTGTCTCTGCTGCTGTGCCGAAGGTTTGTCGTCTGCTCTGCGGTGGGACCACACTGACCATCGCCGTTTACAGAGGCTCTTTGTGATTGCCTTTGCTAGGACGATTCCTTAGTTACGGTGTAGCATACCAGAGAGATATGACGCGACGTTTACAGAATTCGACGACGGTTATGTACATTGTGATAGTAGATCTAGGACGATTTTTTTTTTTCTTTCTTTTCCTTTAATTTTTTTTTTCTCCATGGACGAGATGTAAATTATCTAGTACTTGCTAGGAGTATCGGATAATTGTATTTGGTCTCCGGTTCGTTCCGTGTTCGCTCATATTTTCTTCGGCTTGTGAACGCTTGTCAACTCAATTCAATCCTCAAAAATGTTGTCGAGGCTGCCCAACGCCGTCCTCAGCGGCCAGAACGTCTTTCGCGCATCCCGCTCGACGTTCGGCACCCTCAAGCACCGTGTCGCGTCGGTGCGTATGCTTTTGCTCGCTCTCGAACCTGTCTCACATTGGCTTGCAGCAGGCCCGCTTTGCATCCTCTGCGTCCTCCGCGAGCACACAGGTCAGTGCACTCGTCTCGTCTCCATCCCCTGCCTTGTTGACACTCGCTCTAGTCATTCCTGACCTCGCGCGCGTCGCTCGTTTCCGTTTCACTCTTCTCCGTTGGCTCGATAGCGTGGTATACCCACCTGTACGGTTCCCTTCCGTTCATCGGCGAGGTTCACGCAAACTCCCTCGCCGACGACGGTCTCCACCCGACAGCGTATCCCTGGCCACACCAGGGTTTGTTGGACACGTTTGACCATGCCAGGTATGCTCCCGTCGCCATTCCTTGCGCCTCGCCCCCCGACACGCCTTTCTAGCATCCGTCGCGGCTTCCAGGTCTACCGCGAGGTTTGTGCTGCTTGCCACTCCCTCGACCGCATTGCCTGGCGCAACTTGGTCGGCGTGTCCCATACCGTCGACGAGACAAGGGCTTTGGCAGAGGATGTCGAATATACCGACGGTCCCGACGACACCGGTGAAATGTTCCAGCGTCCCGGAAAACTTTCCGACTACTTGCCTCCCCCATACCCCAATGAGGAGGCCGCTCGTGCTAGCAACGCTGGTGCTCTTCCTCCCGATCTCAGCTTGATCATCAAAGCACGACATGGTGGCGCGGTATGTCGTCCGATCAGGTCTGAGACGCGTGTCTGATCCGCTCTACCAGGACTATGTTTTCTCTCTCTTGACCGGTTACATGGACCCTCCTGCCGGTGTCGAAATTCGTGATGGCATGAACTACAACCCTTACTTCCCCGGCGGTGCCATCTCCATGGCTCGACTACTGTTCGATGGTCTTGTAGAATACGACGACGGTGAGCGGGGCACGCAGTGAACGAGAGTTGTTTAATTGACCCCATTGTCTCGCAGGCACCCCTGCTACGACCTCACAGATGGCCAAGGACGTCGTCACGTTCCTAAACTGGGCCGCGGAACCCGAGCACGATGAGCGCAAGCAACTGGGTCTCAAGGCCGTCATCTTGTTCTCGACCCTGTTCGCGATCAGCATCTACGTCAAGCGCTTCAAGTGGACTGTCATCAAGAACCGGAAGATCTGTAAGTGTTGCTGTCTTGTATTATCCACATTGCTGACTTATGGTGTCACTGTAGTGTACAAGCCCCCCGTGGACAAGGCACATTAGAGAGGGAGTGTGTAGATTTCTATGGTCGTACGATGCTGCAATGTGTCGCATCCACTAATGTTAATGATGAGACTCGCTCAAATTGAAATCGTTGAGGGTGTGATGAGACTAATATCGCCGTGGGAATATGAACTCCTCGCATTGACCGTGCGGCTATTTACACTTCTCTTCCACACCACATCCTTCCAATCCATTTCTATCTTTCTCATCCAACTGATCAATACATACCCATGTCATCAGACTCGTGGCCACCTCAGCTAAAGTGAGCCCTTCTTGCCTCACATACGACCCACTTCGCATCTCGCATCCCACAGGGAATGGGTTGCAAAATGTCTGGGACAAATGAATGATGCCAACCGGACTGAAGCCCAGGCGGAGTTGAGACAGGTAATTGCTGACGCTTTCACCGCCAAGACACTCTGGACCACAGACTGGGCCGGGGTACAGCTCCAAAGGTGTCGTCTTTCTCACCGTCTTCGTCTTGTCATCCTCAGCGACTGGCTTTTTTTTTTTCTTTTGCTGCAGTCTAATACCAAAGCCGTTGCCTATGCTAAAACGTAAAATGTGGGTTTCGACGTTTAGTTGACGTAAAAGAGCTCGCATTCCTGAAATCATCCCGGTTTTTGCGACAGGAATGAACCTCAGTCAACTAGCAAGAAGGCAAAGAAGGCTGCCATGCAAAAGAATGCAGCCGCTCTCGATCTTGGCGATCAAGCAGCGCTCAACCGACGTGCTGAACGCTTTCAGCGAGAACATGAGATTGAACGGCAAAAGAATTTACGTGTCAACGGCAGCCAGGGCGTTCCCAAAGTCGCTCCACAGGGTGCACATCTTCTTAATCGGATATGGAGAGCTGATTCCCCGTCTGTCTTTGGACCTAACCCGGACGACCCCGAGGCGGATCCGGTCAGTACGGCTCCTGCGCTTTCCTCCCTGACTAACTGTTCCTTCCAGAACGTTCCAAATTGGGACCGCCATACCATTGTTGGGATGAATCAGGAACTTTTTAAAGATTACCTCCGACTCACATCGGTAAGATCCGCGCCGTGTGCCCTTGCAGATAGGTTGACGACGCTGTTTATAGGAACCCAAGCCAGAAATGATCCGCCCGTACGCAATATTGCAGCAGACACTCGTCGAGTTGAAAAAGCGCTGGCGAGCAAAAGTTTCCTACGAGTGGATATGCAACCAGTTCAAGAGTCTCCGTCAAGATTTGACGGTACCTACAATATATTTTGTTCGTGGTCTCTTGTCTTGACATTCCCTTGTCAGGTGCAACGAATAAAGAACGAATTTACCGTTCAAGTTTATGAGATCCATGCACGCATGGCACTCGAGAGTGTACGCGGCCCTGTGTCCGATATTCGATGAGGTCACTGTATCCGTTTCACAGGGTGATATGGTAGAATACAATCAGTGTCAGGCAACACTGAAGACACTTTACGAACTCGGTATACCAGGAAAGGTCGAGGAATTCGCAGCATACCGCATACTTATGCTCTTGCATGGCAGAAATAAGAGCGGTACGTCGTTCAGTCCGCTGGCTGGTTCTTACTCTTGACTCACGCTGCGCAGAGTTAAACTTGTACGTAGGTCAACTAACGCCTAGACAGAAAACGGATCCCGCCGTTCGGCATGCTTTGCGTGTGCAACGAGCTTTGTCGATGGGCAACTACCATGCATTATTTGAGATGTACTTGAATGCCCCGAACATGGGCGCATATATCATGGATCATTTCATAGACCGAGAGCGGGCAAAGGCACTAACGATCATGACTAAAGCGTAAGCCTTCAGCTGTCTTGTCTTGTTCGTCTGACATTTATTCGTTCGCCGATAGATATCGGACTCTGACGTTGGCCTTCATCCAAAATGAGCTTGCATTCGATGGGCTGGAAGAGACTCAGAAGTTCCTGCGTACCCATCGAGCCGCTGCGTTCGCGAATCCTGACAGCGCCGCCCGCGAAAGGATTCTGGATTGCAAAGCTGCCTCGCCATTCATCACACAAGCCTACGAGGAAAAGTATCGGAAAGTCGCGATCAGGGGCGCTGTATGAGACTGACCGCATTGGACGCTTGGATGTCGGCCTTGATCGCGTATTTGGCTCCGTGGAATCAAGACTCCCAGAGCTTTTGTCATGTCCTCACCGCCAACTGATCCCGCCTTCCGTCTATCTCTCACCCCGGTCTCGATGTTGTCTCACTCTCCTTGCTCTGGCAGCTCTGCCTCCTTTCACTCCTTTATACCTAACTCCACTGGTCTTTCGTATCTCTGCTCATGACCTGCCATGGTTCACATCCAGCCAACTCGACATCGATTGCATCATCCAACGTGATCCAACGTTCTTGATCAAGCCTGATGCTGTGCCGGTGCACACAAAGGGACACTCCGATACCATCCGTGAAACAACGGACCCACCCAGAGGCATGCGTATTCTCGCCATGTTTTAATTTTAAACCTTCAAACTCTGCATGTCATGTGGATATCATTGGATAACAAGGACTCCTCAGGGACGGTGGTATTGACGAAGGTCATACAGCCTGCTTTGACCCGGGGTGCGCGTGGGTCAGGCCAAGATAGGTCGCTCGGGCATGTGAAGGTGTAGAAGGGAGAGCGGCCAGTGGAAGGACTGATGTAATGACTCGTAAGCCAAAAATATTTTTTTCTTGAAATAACTCAGTGGTGTTTGCTCCACGTCGTGCATTCGTGTTTGAGTTCATTGTCACTATCGGGCAGTTGTCGAACGAATGTTATACGTACTGGCCAGTCCATTGTTTGCGTCAGAGAACTAGACTTGGTTGTCAATCTCGCATTCGCGCTGGTACAAACCGCCGTAAGACGACTTCCCGCACGGTGTAATGTGCAAAACAAGCCGGGGAGGACAAAACTTCTTCCGACACCCTGGAGCGTGCAGGTATGGTCACGTATGACAGGACAAGGGTCTAGGACACGTGCCAGGTCCACGAGATTAGATCTTTCAGCCAAAAGTAAACGAGGACGACGACAAGACCTTTTGAACTTGTGAATTGACTCTATTGATCGTGCTGAGCCACGACCACGTGAAAGGGGATGCGTTGTTCAGCTCGAACGGCGACTCGTCTCGGTCGGTGGGATCTTCGTACACTGGACACGCCACGATCGCGAATCTGAAACAAGATGACACTTTACTCATGCACTGTGAAGGAGTAGGAAGGCTCACTCTGCGTGCGAAAAGATAGGGCCGCGCTTGTAGAGCAGATAGTCGACGCAAAACTTGATGCCGCTCTTGACGACCCAACCCAGGGACCTGTAATGGTGGTAGATGACGTAGTTGACCAAAAAGGGGTTGTCGAATCGACGGTGTTGAGGTGGGTCAACAGATGGCGCGAGTGTGACGGGGGGCATGTATACGTTTTGGAACGCGTGCCATACCTGTGCGAGGGTCAGGGAGTCGCCCTGATCGATCGATGGCACCACAGCGGAGATGATAGTGAGAAAGTGACGACGATGAGAGGTAAAAGTGTGGGTGGACGCACGTTGTCTGGGTTTGAGACGGACAGAC
Organism: Leccinum pellstonianum; assembly: GCA_038091735.1. Lineage (NCBI taxonomy): Eukaryota > Fungi > Basidiomycota > Agaricomycetes > Boletales > Boletaceae > Leccinum > Leccinum pellstonianum. The sequence goes on along the minus strand of JBBPPA010000295.1, from coordinate 8,660 downwards.
AGTCGAGGTTCCAGAGGAGGAAGAACGCCTCCTGAAGGGTGAGCTGTAGATGTTCTACGTTCTCCATCGGCTCTTCTTCGTCGTCGTCGTCGCCCTCGCCGTCACTCTGTTCGACGTGCGACGGGTCTTCGTTATCGTCGGGCGGCAGCGGCGACGTGCCCTCCTCTTTCGGCTTCCACGTCGCTGCGGACGGGATCATGCGTGTCCCGTCGGCGGCGTAGACCGTCGACACGATGCGTCCTTGCTGGAACGCTACCTCGGCTTCGGCGGCGGCAGCAGCCATCGCCCTTGCACGATCCACCTTGAACTGTTTTCGTTCCGCCCTACGTTTTGCAGTGACCTCTTCGGACGTCATCATGCCTTGTTACGAACGACTCCTTGTTGAACATCCGACGTATCGCGGGGGGGGGGAACGAAAAACTCACCCTTTTTAGCCATCGTTCTCGCGTTGATCTGTCTCGCCAACCAGCTGGGCTCGCTCCTGGAGAGATCGCCCTTGCCAAAGAAACCCCGCTGCCAGAGCACCGTCGCATCTTTCATGTCGAGCACCCATACCGAGCGCGTGGCAAGGTCCAGGACGCCTCGGCAGTGTGGGTTGAGGACGTCCGAGACGGAGAGGCCGAAGAGGTTATAAAGCGTTTTGCGGAGAAAGGATTGCTCGGAGTCGGAGGGCTCGCTGAGGATGATGGGGAGTGGGTGGACGTAGATGCGGTTGTTCTCTGCGCACCGGGCGGAGAATTTCTGGGATGATTTGGATCGACTGGATGGCTGAATCGATGATGACATGGTTGTTGGTCACGAGTCGGAAATTCAATACAAGATTTGTACGAAAGTACATGTAACTACAACTATGAGAAACCAAAGATCTCGTCAATCTCGTCGATTTTCTTCTTTGCCTTCTTGACTCGAGGCTTCTGGGTCGCCTTTTTGGATGCTGGTGCACTGGCAGCATCGTCGCTCGCTATAAATCCATCAACAACAAGTGACTAGGCATTTGTACGATTCATCCATACCGTTCGTCAGACGACTTGGTGGGGGCGTAACTCGTACGTCCAACAAAGCCGTCGTCTCCACGCCTAGGTCTCCGACACGATCAATTTGCTCACAACGAGAAATACGTTGCCCCATGTCTTCGGGCAGGTCGTCATTATCAATGTGCGAGGGAACCAAGGGCTCCGGTTCGGGCAGAGGTTGCTGGCACGTCCTCGCATGCGTACCTGTCGGCTGCGAGTGTGTGAAATTGAATTCAATTGTAAGACGAAGACACCCCCACATGAATGATGACGAGAATGCGATTGCACACTGACATGCCGAGCTGAAGGGCTTCCTCCAGCTCCGACGACAAGACAGACGTCCTAGATGAGATAGCAGCAAATAGGACGATTAGCTGGACGAAAGCGCCCGTTTGCATGGCCAGCGTGAAATGACTGCGAGGCTTATCAGGGCTCTGTTCAAGTGGCAGAGAAAGAACTCACTGGTATGCTTTCTCGAGGCGCTCCCGCATCTGTCCAGTCTGAGTTGGGTGGAATACAAGACTTGGCATCAAGATCTCACTTTGCAAACTAGAGTAGAACAGGCGGTCAATCTCTCCCTCAAAAAGGAGACGTATGGTTCCTCGGGCACATGGCTCCAGGAACCCTTCAGCGCCTTCTGACTGTGCATAAGCGTTCAGCACACGACACCAGGACAAGCCGTGTGCGTGCACTCACTCGTTCGTGTGCTCCAGACCGACAAACGACGCGCGTAAAAGATCTACGCGTTCCGGGATGTCCAACTCGCATAGCCGCTTACCGTAGCGCCTGATTTCAGACACTCGCTTGAAGAAGAGGGCCATGCGATGTTGATTTTTGCACTTGTAATACAGTCTTTCGAGCGTTCGGAGCTCGTCCGTGAAACTGTCCAGCGATGACTTGAGCCGACGCATACATACTCTCAGGTCCTTGTGAATCGCGTCGATATCTTTGTGATGGGCGTGCGGAAGTGTAGTTCGCGGGACAGTCGTAATGGACACCGCTGATTGACATCGTTTGGTGGACATTCGGAGCGCTTCGAGGTTTTCCACGGTAGACCAAGCGCACAAGACTCGCAGAGCTGGGACGGACAACGCGCCGAGACGGAGAGACGCCAGGTAACAGTCCACTCCGTTCATCCGTCCTTGACCCTCTCGCCGACGTCACTACTAGGCTGCAGGCAAATCCAGCGCTGCGCGTCGTGATATGACAGAGGCGGCTTTGATAGTACTGGAGACGTGACCATCGTCTTTCGGGCTTGCCCGGCACGCGACCTCGTCATTCTGCACTCCTCCAATCAGCCTCGGCTTTGTCGCCGTCTGGCCGCATCATTCGACATCGGATCGGCTCAATATGAGCACGACTATGGTGGCGTCTACGAACTCGGGGACGGACCACGTCGTAGAGAGGTATGCCGGTCGTTGGTTTCCTTTTTTTTTGTCCTTTGATGGGTAGGCTTTGGCTCACATCAGGACTCTGACACCGCGGTCCATGATAGATCTCGTCGACTAGGAGCAGGAACGAGTGATTTACAACAAGGAAGTTCAAACTCCTGCCATCGAGCCCGAAACACTCCCATAAGAAGACATCCGACAAAAGATACTACGTGAGCTGGAAGCGGATCGCATCGCTCGGGAAAAGGAGCTAGAAAAAGGGAGCGTACAACTGGAGAAAGAGATAGAGCAAGAAATTCGAGGTTGGGTGCGCGCGTTCAAGCGATACGAATTTTTACTCACTCGGAAACTTTGTTGTCAGACCTGACGCTCGGAGGACCTCATCCACGTTCGTATAAAAGTCCTGTCGAGAACACACAGTTGGGCCAAGCTGATTTTCCGATGCCTCGCCTTCCATCCTGTCATACCACAAAATTGGTATCAGGTTCTCAACACCAGATTATATCAACATCCATGATAGGACTTGAACCTAACCGTAAGTATCTATTATCTTCCACGTAAGACAAGACATTTCCAAGTCCAGAGCACGCGCAAGATCAGCCAAGCTGGTTTCCTGATGCTCGCCTTCGCTTCCCATTCTGTCATACCAACCTTCCTTCCGTAGTGTATCCTGCTCTGATAACGAGTTCGCCAAAAAGCTCGCCCTCGTGGCACTCGAGCGTGTATCTCTTGATCATCGGCCCAGGGATTTTGGGTTCCAACACGATCCCCCGGTATATCTTGTTCAATCGTGGACCCTAGTATCCACCGCCAAGGTGCATCGCGTAGCTGCCTGGTACCTTTCCGACGAAAGCTCGTTCCGTCGAAACCGTGAGTCAAATGCAAACAACACGAGCGTGCTCCATTTTTTTGACACACCAGCGAGGTAGGGTCTTGCAATCATGCGCATGACGATCGAGTCGTGGCGCGGTCCGTTTTCTTCGCAAATCTTTCCTACTTGTCGATACGCAGCGGCAAATACTATAGCGCGTGTGATTTAGAAACGAATGTCCACGACTCCAATGGCCAACTCACCCATTCGAATTCAGCTGATGTCGAAATAAATTTTATGACTGATTGTTGGGCCTTTCGCTTCCGCAGATTGCGCGCAGCAATGGAAAAGATGATGACCGCATCTCCTTATAGGGGTACAACCAAAAAGCGAGTCCACCACACCGATTAAATCGATCACAACTCTAACCACTACTACCATGCACTCCACTAGCAGTAAGCATGCTACTTCTCCTCCATCTCCTCATTGTCGCCCATCAAAACGCACAAGACAACACGTTTCTGAAAGTGAGGAGGGCTTGGACTCAGGGGCCCCAGGGGGATCAGAGGACGCCGAGCATGGGATTCCCCGTAAAGACACCATCAGTGACACCATCAGTGACACCAAAGATCGTGTGGAATACGCAACATCATCTTCCATGTCCGCCTCGCAGAGCCTTACGTTCGATGCCTCTGAAGTGGAGACCGCCATTGAAGACGATTTACCAGGTGATCCTAGTGATCCAGGTTCTTGGAGTGTGGGGCAATTGCAACGCCTCCTCGCGGGGTTTGTTGAAGGTTCAAAGGGTGTCTTGGACGCAAAGTATAGTGCAATTAAAGGTGCCAAGGGAATGCTCGAGACCCACCCAGAGTTACGAGATATCCTCGTGAATGCTTGGAACAAAAGAGACTACGATCGTGTTTTAAGCCTTGGTATGTCCCCCGGGCCCGTCGTCATCTATAGTGAAGCTCATGATCCACTGCGCAGACATCCTCCGCCCTGAATCCACCCTCACCCCGAATTCTTCTGGCCTCACTGAAGATGAAAAAGAGCGGTTACTATCTGCGTTCAGTGCCCCTTATCAAGGAATTGCGGTCGATGCTTTCTATGAATATCTCGAGCTGAGCCATCGTCACTATCTGGATGAGGACCGCAAATATTATGCCAAATTTTGCTCTGTCGTACAGAGCTCAGGCACGGGGAAGACGCGCACCATCTTAGAGGTATCTAATCTTTGCATTTAACTTTATAATTGAATGCTTAATTGTTGCCTATAGCTTGCTGGAAAGGGTGTCTTGCTATTATACATGAACCTCCGACCAAAGGCGGACAACTCTGGATCTCCTGATCGCGACGACACGCCCGCGTCAATCCTGACTGGAGATTGCAAATCAAAGAACGAATATTTTATCCAATGCTGTGCCTTCTTTTCCGCCATCTTCAAGCTCATTCGAGACGACCTATTGGCCCGACTCCCAACTGATAAGGGTGTAGCGGTCGAGAACTGGAACAAGGATATGTGGTTTAAAACATCATACCGTGACAGTTTTTTCAAACGCTTGCAGAGCACATACGACCGGGTAGGCCGTGAAATCTTTACCAAATGTCAGTTTCTTAATTTCGTTGGCAGATCAGGAATGGATTTGTGCTCAAGAAATGTCAGTGAGTAAGAAATCACCAATTTTCTATGCTGATCATGTGCTCCGATTGCGTTCCCAGATGCCGATAAGAAGTCTGGTCACTCAAACACCAATGGCAACGCCAACCTGGAACTAGGAGAGTATTACAAGGAATTGACCAAAGTCTTAGCCTCTGCCTTTCCCAATACGGGCATGCATCAGCCCAAGTTGGTCATTGCCCTTGATGAAGCTCATTCACTTCATGAGGAGGTACGCTTCAGTCGTTCGACAGTACTTTCCCGGGTCATCAAAGCATATTCCGCACCGCGCTCCTCACACGCAGTGTGGGTGGTATTTGCATCGACAACGTCGAAAGTCGCTGATTTCGCGTCCCCACAAACTTTGTGTAGGTGCCCACCCCACTTCTTTTCCTTTTTTTTCTAACGACTCCAGCAGTTAACTCTGCTAGAGTGTCGATCGAGGGTGAATTAATATTCCCGCCATTTTGTCAGTTGGGATGGGATCAACATGCCCCAAGCCTCAAGGATGTTCTGCCGACTGAGGTTGCGAAAGTAAATAATATCCTGCGATACGGTCGCCCTCTGTGGGTCTCGTACACATTATTTGCGTGTAGGGTACTAACTGCTGGCTGATAGATGGGGAACGATGTTGCCCAAATTTGAAGCAACGTTTGATCTTGCCTCAAACAAGCTGATTGGGAAGCCACTATATGAAGCATCAAATGATCAAGTTGCGCTTGTGGTCCTAGCGCAGCGATTCGGTCTCGACGTTTGCTTTGGTCACCGGGAAGCTGCTCGCTTTGTCAGCTCTACTGTGGCCAGCCACATGCGAGTTATTGTTACAACAACCGAAGATTGCCTCTGGAGCTACACCGCCTACCCATCAGAACCCATCTTGTCATGTGCCGCTGCGATTTTGATGCATAAAAACACAGACTCACTGAAAGATACACTACGTACCTTGAAATGCAAGGTGGACAACGGAATGATCGATGTCGGGCAATGCGGCGAGCTGGTCAGCCGGTTGATCTGGTTGCTTGCCAAAGATTTTTACGTGATGCGCTACCTGAACCCCGACACACAGAGATTCACAGGCAGTGGGGATGATACCGAACTGGTTCACTGCCGCATGATCCCTGTGATCGCATTTATCGAGTTTGTGTTTGGCAATGATTTCTGGGGAAAAGTCAAGGATGACGCTGGCTCTGATGCCAAGGAAGCATTTCAGGATGCCTACTTAAATTTTTCGCATTGGGTTTCGATGGAGTCCTATGTTCGACAAGACGAGTCGGAGGATCAATTGGAGTAAGTCATTTGCTTTCAGATCTCTGTTCCATCGCTGATGTCATATGCAGCCTGAACGAATGGACGATGCGACACTGGCACCGAACATGTGCTGTTCAGTGTTGCCATAGTCAGCCGGCTATCGATAAAGTCATTCCCATCTATTTCAAGTCAGCGGACCCCAAAGGTATAAATTGCATGTCGCAAATCCTGATATCCGACAAGGCTCGCACTTCCAAGCAGCTTGATGCGCCGAGCAAGATTCAGAGGAGTGACCCGACCATCGGCGGACCAGAAGATCCGAACGCTCTCCCTTACATTGCGATCGTAGCTGATCTTCATCTGGAGGAAACGGGACTAGAATCAGTGACCTTCCCTACCCGGGCTTCTGCACGAACGACAAACGACTCACGGTGCCTTCGTATCCGCGCGTGTGGACTCGGCGAGAAGTCTTATCCGTTCTTTAAACACTGCCCCAATGTGCTCGAAGTCTTGAAGAGCCTGCTTGAACGGGAGATGACACCACCGAAATCGAACCAACCACGTGCGGCGTACTTGCAGGATCAGGTGAAGTACGGGAACTCTGGTGAAGGACGACACATGGAATGGGAACGAGGCAGCATGCTACTCGGGTCGTTGCCGCGCAAGTGGTTGGAGAGCTGACGGTGTGTATTCGAATTAGCGGAGCCTCTTTTGAGGGATGGATGTGTGGCGCACAGCAGTGGTTTCAATACTCGCCGCATCAGATATCCCTGTTCGTCTGTATAATGATGTTGAAGTGTATGATACGTTACAAGTGTCCTTAGTACGAAACCACTACCAATGGTTTTTGAACGTGTCAAACACGATCATGGGCGTCTTGGGCTTTCTACATAAAAACAAGTGTGTTTGAACTTTGTGGACTCAGCTGCATGCAGTGCTACAACGCACCAACTTCATATCGCGCTCGCCTGCGCTACATCGCACCTCACACATTCTTTTGATCAAGGAGTATTAGACAACTAAGTACATTCGGAATTATGCCCTGAGTCATCCGGGATTGTAGGGACAGGACTCACGATGCGATGCAGGCACTGTTACATACGTCCATCCACTTCACTCCCCAGCGAATCCAAAGAATCAAGTTTCCCATCGCTGCGACCGCTGGCTTTTCGCCCCAACGAAGAAATGTAAAACCGTTGTCCAGGGGTAAAATAAAAAGCACCGGCAAAGCTAAAACAGACGAGTCATCGAGCGTCCAAAACCGCCAACCTCCGGGTGGCAGAGGACGTCCGTGATTTCCACCCGAAGTTTGCAATTGATCACGAGGGTGACTTCATAGCCACGCGTGTCGAGAACTACGATGCAAAAGCTCCTCAACAATGGGCACCGCTCGAGAGCCTGTTCCAATCTGTCCAGGGTGATTCCAGAGGAACGCCATTCAAACGTATATACAGATTCAGCAGCGCGAAATGAAGAACGTCCTTGAGGACAAGTATCGTACCCTCCGCATTCCGAGGATCCGGGTCATCGGAATAGTCCATGACGAAAACATTCGTTCCGGGCTTACGAGCGCAGGTCGTCTGGTGTGCCACTCCTAATGGTCCCATGGAGAGATATACCGGCACGATACACGTTGATTCTCCAAACCGCTGGGAGAGTCGTATGTGAATAAAGAACTTGGAAACGGGGACGACCGATCTCATATACAAGATCATGTCGCCCAGCGCAGGAAACACGAGGAGGTTTCGATTTGGCCGACCAATATTCATCATCTAGCTAGCGTAAACGAAAGATTGTTCAAGTGAGGTATGCGGGAGAGATTAAACGAGTTTGTCGACGTCCAACTTTTTCGTCGTAGGAATGACAATGAAGCGAGGAAAATGTCGTCCTCCATCGAGATACGTGCTTATATCCTTGTGATCGGACAGAGGTGGCTGGTAAGTCGTCGTATGTGTAACTGTCGGCTGCGAGTCTGTGAAATTGAATTCAATCGCAGGGCGAAGATTCGCTCACATGGATGATAACAAAGATACGATTGCACAGGCTGATATGCCGAGCTGAAGGACTCGGACTTCCTCCAGTTCCAATGAAAAGACAGACATCCTAGATGGGTTGACAGCAAATAGGATGATAAGTTGGACGAAAGCACTTTGCATGGCCAGCATGAAATGACTGCGGGGTTCATCAGGGCTCAGTTCAAGTTGCAGAGAAAGGAATCACTGGCCCTATGCGTTTTCGAGGCGCTCTGCCGCATCTGTTCAGTCTGAGTCACTGGGTGGAATATACAAGACTTGGCATCTAGAACAAGCGGTCAATCTCTCCCTCAGAAAGGAGACGTATGGTTCCTCAGGTACATGGCTCCAGGAACCCCTCAGCGCCTTCTGATTGTGCATGAGAACAAGCCGTGTACTCGTTGGTGTGCTGCAGACCGACAAATGACGCGCGTAGAAGATCTACGCATTAATTCCGGGATGTTCAACTCGCATGCTTGAAGAAAGTTGATTTTTGCACTTGTAATACAGTCTTTCGAGTGCTCGGAG
>JBBPPA010000294.1:0-26252 GCA_038091735.1 Leccinum pellstonianum | reverse complement strand
TCCGGGAACAGAGTGAGGTATTTGTCGAGAATCGGGTATACGCGCAGGTCGCCATTAGACCACATGATTAAACGGACATTGTCAAGGTTTTGGGTTGCAAAAAAGGATTTGAGCATGTATTCCTGCCGTTCGTCGAAAGGTGCGAGGTCGACACGCCAGTAGGTATGATAGTTGACGCGGTCGTCGGGCCGTACTATTGGGTGGTCAGGTGATTGTGGTGGGGGCTGGATAGTGGCTGCGAAGTCGTAACAGTCCATGTCGAACCGCATGGGTACGCCTGCATGGACCTCGGTGTGTTTGGGGCCGTATAAGTAGCGAGAGACGTTGTAGTCGGGGCTGACACGGTCGGGGTTGAAGCAGCCTAAGAGAGGCTCGATGGGGGCGATTTCTTTTTGTATCCATTCTCTGGAGTAGAATGCGAGCTCGATGTGGGGTTCGTAGAGGAAAAGGCCAATGAGGACGGCAATGACTATGAGCGGGACGACGACTTTGAGTGCCGTGAGTATCGTGCGTGGGCGTATCAACCAAATGGACAGGTTGGACCTGCGAGACGAGCGGCGACGTGGCGAACGAGATCGGGAACGAGAACGAGAGTTCCTTGTTGAATCCGAAATCGAGTGCAATGGCAGCCGCTCATATGCCACGTTGGACATGACAGGGTAAAGGAAAACAAACAAAAGCACAGTCACTTGGCCGCATCACACAATCTCAATATTCCAGAACGTTACAGTCTCATTTTATACTTATGATTGACCGGGATAAACTGGTTTATTGTTGTCCTTTCATTAACGACAGCCCACAGTGGCCCCCGGGTCGTCCCGGCAAAACCTTGGTCCCCCACCGGTCCGTAGTACCCCCGGGTTCAACAGGACTTTCACAACCGTCGACCAATCATGGCGTGGAGATGGTGTACGCTATAGCACGGCAGGCACGAACTAGTGCAAGATGATGTTAAATATTCGAGAGCTGGACTGGTAAGCATCACGGTTGGTGCGTTTGATTATGATATCGTTGAACCTCCTGAACTTTGGGCAGATCCCATGACATCTCTGCGTGTCGTTTTCTGGCGTCGAAGGTCTACTATCAAAGACTGCTTCGTTTCCAATCTACCAAGAGACACATACATGGACGTTGTGAAAACCAATTTAACCAAAGCTCGATCCTGACTTACTCTTACTGGAAGGCAGAGCTTGGAAACGTCGACGAACATGACTTAGAGGTCTTCGAGGTGTCGAACCAGGAGGATTCAGAGACGACGGGTATACTCCAGAGAAGTGAAGAAGGCCATTTTGTCCAGGGGACCTGGAATATAGGCCATCTTTGTGATGACGTCCCGTTTTCAAACATGTTAAACATTGACATAGAGAAAGCACCCCGTAAGTACAAGGATCATGTGGTTTGCCGAATCGTTCACTTGTAACAGGCGTAGTACCGGGAAACCAATCGCACTGGCAGCTGCTCGCCAATAATGGCTCAACGAGAACACGGAGGTGGCTCCCTCTAATGTCGCTGTCCCAAGTCAATTCATCACGCGGCAGCATAAAGCTGAACATGCTACGACTGAAGAAGACTACGCACTTGCACTGAACCTTGCAGATGTCATGACATGTGTCCATGACGAGGAAATTGCACCAGCTCATGCAATTTACCAAGTCATGGAAGGCCACAAGATTGCCACCTTCCACAGCTCTGTAATTGGAGATCAAAATTCATGATGTCTGTGTTGATGGGTACCGTCTCAATGCTGTCTTAGTCAAAAATGAAGTGGGGAGTTCCCAAGGAGAACCCTATTTTCAAAATGTCCAATACTACCTGGAGGTAACAAAATAAGTGGCAGTTCAGATGGCGCATTCTCCTTTGCCCTGCTTCTGTCGTCGATCTTTGGTTCGTCCATGAGTGCAGTTTCAGTCGGGTTGTTGATCGTCTTTCATATATGACCTTTGCCGCTGGTGCTCGGAATACGTGACCGACGGTGCAGTTACTGTCTATGCCGATCACATTCGAGCTGCACAGCAAGGATACTGCCAATCATGCGGTTATGACACGATACTTGGTCGCACTTCGTAAAGGCATTCGAAAACTGCAACAATATTACAAGGCGTTGGGACCGCCGGAGATTCTGTCCTTCCCAACATTTCCCCTATCCCAACCGATATACCGCTCGGATCGATAACTATATCGGACACAGCCCGCTAAAACCCTGGCCCGACTCGTTTTCTTCGACCGTGATGGTTCTTTGGACGGACCCGTATATGTGTTAAATTTGTTCAACGATTTTCGCCGGAAGCTCGTAAATGTTGTGCGTCCATGGTGTGTGCCCTTCACACTGTGCGGGTTTGAAGCCTTCCCGGTGGGCTGGTTCATGGTCGTCATGAGGTTAGTAATGGATATCAAACGCTCCGTCAGAAGCCAGTCTCTGAAGACGGTCAAGTCACTCGTCAAAGGAAAATCGGTAAAATTCCACGATGGTCTCCGAGACGGATCAGAACGATTTCAAACTCGTTGACTTCGACTGGTAGATTTGGGAAGGCATATCAGGTGGCATATTCAGGCCAGACGGTGTGAATGGTGGTCGATTAATTCTTGCAGAGCATGACTTATCTATGCTCGGGAACATTACTTATGGTTCGAATGGTGGAGGACCAGTGGTATGAGTTGTATGGTATCAGAACCGTGTTTGAAGCCGTTTCTTGCTGTCGAGATACCAGGTTTAATACTGAGATCCGATCCTCTGACTACCTCTGTTTTCCAAATCGACCCTTCAAAATAACCCATTCAATCTATTACTTGATCACACACAAAGCCCCAGCCTCGTGTAAGTAAGAACATGCATCCAGTGAAAACTCGATAAGACCACAAGATTCGCATCCACAATATAGATCAACCGAGGATGCAATTCCCATGCTCACCTGCGATGCCAACTCAAATTAAATGGACCATGATGCCACTGCACACCCCATTCGGATCGCAGTAGTACCTGTAGGCGGTCCATCAGAGGAACGGTCGTGTGATACAGCTTACACTGATCCATCAGAGTGCAATGACAAGCCCTTACAGTAATACCCATCTGAGACGGGAATGTGCTCCCACACGTATGAAGTTTAATTAGTGCAGACTCGGAAACGTGTCATGACGGCCGGAGATACGAATGCCATCATCCGCGACGGAGTCACAAACCCCATGGGAAGAGCACTCACGACTGCCATCGAGGATTGGTGGAATTAATCTGCGATAGAAATTGGCGTGAAAGATGACAGAGAAAAGATGCTTTGGAGCATGTTGGTCGCCCGGGACCCTCTTAGCTGGTCACGATCTGTGGCGAAGAGGCACACAGTCTGTGAGACAATTCCCCCACAAGGACCTGAGTGACCCATGCAATCAATCGAAGATTAAGAGCGGGACAGCGAACGGGGAAGGGACGCACATCCTGGATTCCTGGCTCGTGACCGCCCTTCGCCAAAAATTCATATCAGCCGGCACATACCGTACCCGTACCCCTTGCCCTTGACCTCCTACTCGCAAGAAGCGCAGCAGTCATCGCGCAGTTCGTTTCGTTCTCGACAAGAGTATACCTGGACCGACATGGATAATATGCAAACCATAGTAACGGATCAGTGCGACGAGTATCTCGGAAAGGTGCGTTGCTCATCTTGCGAGTCGATTGCGCAATCGTGTCTCATGCCTTCCTGCGACAGTCAGCCCTTTTGGACACCTCTCTATCTAAGGCGCTCAAGTTCTCAAACTTGTCTTTGTTTCATCAACCAAGCGACCTAGAGACCCCGTTTTCCAAATTCACCGCTGCCAATGTCGTTCCAAGCCATCAAGACATCCCGCTTATCGATGCCATCGTCTCCCAGCGAAACACCCAACTTTCAACTCTTGCGTTACAGATGGCGAACATAGACGAGGCCATTCAAACCCTCGTCGCTATGCGAGCTAAGCTCGAGGAGAACAGCGCTCATCTCCGCCGATCATTGCTCGCCCACCAAGCGCTTATTTCCCCCGCTCGTCGGATCCCGCCAGAGGTGTTGGGAGAGGTGTTTTACCATTGCCTGCCCAATGCACCATACATCACTCCCAGGGACAGCGATTCTCCTTTGGTGCTCACTCAGGTGTGCCGTCTTTGGCGTGCCGTGGCGATGTCCACCCCACGCCTCTGGTCCTCCCTTTCCATCCACCTTCAGAAAACAGCCTGTGATGCGTATCGTCGTGGATGTGAAGAATGGCTGACCAGGGCCAAGAGCGTTCCTCTATCTATCCGGGTCCTCAATGACATCAACATGGCCAGTGAGGACCCGGCCCTTGTGTCATCCATATCACACTGGCTCCGATTGCGCATCGCCCATTGTAATGACATCTGGTGGTATGGACCTTCTTTCCCTACTATCTTTTTTCCAGACGACGAGACCAAATTCGTTTTGCCCCTCGAACGTCTGCGAATCGTCACTCATCGAGATACCCTTTCCATCCGACTCCCTGCATCTGCAAAATCCCTCCGTTTAGCATTTCTACATAACCTCAGCCACGATTTGCAGTCCCTGGATGGGATCGACCTGCCCTGGGGTAACTTGGTCGACCTGAACATGCACTTTGCCTTGTTCAATAGCACATTGTTCATCCAGCTCCTCGCGCGCTGTGGTCAGCTCCAGTCCCTCGTCGCCTCGTGTCTTTCCGCAGACGATGTCCAACTCGCAGCCTTGCGCGGACTCCCACCAGGGTCCATAACACACCCCACCCTGCGCCGTATCGAAATCAAAGTGATTCGATCGGGGCTTGACTCCATCTTTGACGCGCTCACTCTTCCCGCGCTCGAGGACTTGGACGTTTGTTTTTGTTATCGGGAGCGCGACGCATGGCCCCACGCGGCGTTTATGGAGATGATCGGGCGATCCCGGTGTGCGCTGAAGCGATTGACGGTACGGTCGAATAAGAATGCGGTGCTGCATTTCACAGATTACATGGAAGCGATGCCGGGGTTGGCTGTCTTCGCCTCTGCGCCTGGAAAGTTGCTGTCTCGATAAGCTTCTGGTTGATCGGCGGATCTGTGGACTCGCTCGTGACGACATTTCCATGATATAGTGACGCTGCCTCGTTCACCTTCTCAACACTTGAATGATTTCAATTGCCAATGTACTAGCTACTCGTTTTTTGCTGCATGGTCACCACTTCAGAAACGGATGTATTTATTACATGTGGATTTATGTACTCTATCTCACTTCTCTGCATGCAAGATATTTCGCGAGTGCATGACTTGATACCTCGCACCAAGTGCTAGCAACGATCGACTCCACCAATTTCTTGATGTCCATTCCCAGAATCCTGGGACAAGATCCTGTACTTGAATGGAAGAGGATAGCTGCGCGTAGGATAAGCTCCGCGTTTGATTCAAAAGAACGTTTATCGTTTATCATCCACATCGCGAGGCTGGTCGAGATCTCGGTTCAACCGGGATCTCTACCCCATTCTCGTCCGACGGTTTCAGTATATTGATGACCGCCCATATCCGCAAAGTGTCTCTCAACGTAGATGCGCCGACCGAATCCAAACGTGATGTGTTCCATGTTTCAGCCAACCGTCATCAGTGAGAAATCGCTCAGGGAGGAACGCATATGGGTTGGGGTACCTGGATTTGTCGTGTCCCAGGATCGATCTGGTCCAAGGCGCAGGTATCAAAACCTGTTTCAAAAGAATGTGGGGTTGCCTAAAAGAATTACACCTGAATGTGGCGTCGACAGATGCTCGAGCATGCATAAATTTGCCAGCTATTGACTCTTTGGGATGTGATTGAATCACTGGCATCCGTTATCCACGGAGGCGTAAGTCATCGCTGGATGGATCAGAAAAAAAAAACCCCCCGATGGATGGAACCACTCACAAAGTGAGGCAAGGGGCTACATCTGAGTGTTTCTCAGAAAATAGCATCTATGTAAGGCAGCAAAGGTCGGTCAGCAACAACCTAGCCTTCCCCACTACGGCGTCTATTTGCGCTTCCTGTGCCGCTGGGTTGACATTACGAAGCGGAAAAGCGACAACAAGACGGAGTTCGACTGCACAGCATTTTGAGTGCATCCCGTACTACAGTCACAACATATGTGGGGAAACGATCTTGTGATCTTTGGAAGCGGCGTACCTAAAAATATTGTCCCAGATGTGTCCATCAGTGCCTCCATATCTTTCGCCAATATGGTGTACAGTCCACGGTGTGTCATAAAGCGAGCGATAACGCCAGTCGACTTGTCGTTATTTTAACATTGACACGAAGTGATTCATCTCCGAAGAGCATCCTCAAACAGCCGATCTGAGTCGAGATAGTGCCTCGTGTGTGCGCGCGCCTTTTCCGTCTCACGAATACACTTTTAAATGACATACCGGGAAACCACGACAGGAGGTGGAAACTGCCAACAAATTCATTCCGCGACCAAGTATGAGATAGGAATGTGATTGGCTCACGCAGCGAAATGGTTGCAACTAAAATAAATAAAAACATCGGGACGTACGAGAGGTGAACTATTTCCAACACATTCGCCGCGATGTCGGGTCCGTCCTTTCGAGATGCTGCTTCATAGCCATACACGCCAAGAAGTGGACGATCTGAGTAGATTCTCGACCGATTCTCGAGGTGATATTTTGCGATCAACTATGAGTCTTCACCTACACCAATATTGGGAACTCAGCATCACTTAAACCTACCGTACGTTCGTGCCCACTCGGGATACGTTATCCATGAAGCACTCGCATCAACTCCAATAACGTTCCAATCCATAGTAACCCAGGAAGACCAGAGGAAACGGGCAGGAGGGTCGATTGGCGGGCCCTCGTCTTCCAATGTACAGCACCACAGGGCTATCGTTTAGTCAGACATTGCGCAGGAATGATAACGATGGCAAACCTTTCTGAAAAGCTTCTTGGAATCCAACTAGTCACGGACAATCAAATCAGTCAAAATTGTAAGGAAGCGCAGAGCGAGCGAAGCATTAAAGTGCCTGCGAGATTTCAGACTCAGATTATCGGCGCATACCCTCTGAAGATCTGATGCCACTACACCGACATTCATGCATCTGCATCAACACTGATCTTGAAGTGTTTTCTCCGCTCTCTTTCTCCGCGGACACGCAAATTGGGATGGGACAATTTGCAACGTCCGCGGATCGCTCTGCCACTGTCAACCAAGCACCGCGTGTGCATCCCTACGGCGGCCTCTGGTGGAGTCCCACGACGGCCTTCATTGCCTCGTCTCATGTCTGTGAAAGCGATGACCAGAACTGCCAGGCCTCTTACGCGCGCGTTATACACAGGGTATACTATGCTTTGTTGAAAGGGAATTGGCAAGGGAGCCGAGCGGGAATTGATACAATCTGTGGCGCCTTCATCCTACACACACGACAAAGAACTCGGCGTTCAATTTTATTCTCGCCAATGGCGTCGCGTGGCTGCATGTGCTGTTTATAGAAATGGTGCAGGCTTCGCGATGGTCCGCCATAAAGCAAGGACATTACCTCCAGGTGCCGTACACTTATAGGCATGTGAAGCCACGTTGCAGAAAGTTGTGGCCGGGAACTTTAATTTTAAACCACGAGCTTGAAGGGCTTACATACATGGCGAGCACATCAAGTAACTCGGGCCCTGTGAGCGGAGCGGACAACTTTTTGTCACTGATGAGGATGAGGCTGTTCGACGCATGTATCAGGATAGGCGGACGCCGTGAAATGAGGCGCGCTGCGCCCCGGAAATAAGATGCCACTCACATATTTGACGGCTGGTGAGCCCGGGCCCCCAACTGCCTCAAACGCCCGGTGAACAGAACTGAGACTCTCCGATCTAAATATATCATTATGAAATGTACCGTTTGGTTTAAGGTGTGAACGCGAGGCAGTAGGCATTGCAACACTAGGACATGACACACCTGTGCATCTCCGAACCTATCACTAGCAACTATGTTAGTTATACACCTTGCACGGAGTGCGGCCCGGTGTATCGTCAACGCAAACGGCACTGACAAATGCTCATACCTAATAATTGATGTGACACCTGCTGTAATCACTAGGGATGAGCATCCATGCGAATGTGTATACCTTTCAGTAGGGTTGATATTTTCGACTTCTGCACCTGAGCGCTGAGCGCGAGCTCCAAGTCAGGTTATGTTGGAGGTTTGTTTGTCTTGTCAATAAAGCCGCATTCCCAAGGTCGGAATTTGAAAATTCGGTCCGTCCGTACAATATCTGTTTGTCACATTCCCCGAGGGTCGTCGACGATTTGGTCAAAGCAATGATACGGGCAGAAAAACATCCGTGCCTCATCGACCATCGATCATCTTCCGACTATTGTTGGTAGTCTTTCATCGTTTGCGCGCGATTCTGAATCCCTCTGTCGCCCATCTTCATACAGGCACTTGCGCCCACCACAAACCGATCGACTATCATACTACATGATCACTGGTCACTGGTGTCACTCAGGCTCCGTCCCACAGCCTTGGCGAGGAACAAGACAAAAAACTGGTTGCTGAAAACTCGACAGAGGCGGTCCGGTGCGAGGCCGAGTCAGGGATGATGGAACCCCATTAATCATTTCCCATCTGGGTCTTACATGCAAGCTATGATCCGGGAACCTGAAATATTGCATGATACCTTAGACCGGATCGGAGTGGCTCCCGCCGCACTCTAGTACCTAATTAATAAGGTGCAGCCACTGAAAAGGTGAGAATAAACGGGAACGACCGCGCGTTCACAGGCCAAGTGCAATGTACATACTTCCTTTGCGACGCGGTCGGATGCCACTGGTCAACATAAGCTCCTTGCCCGCTCTTGGCGACGACGCATACTTACAATAAGGTTATTTTTCTTTCCATGCCTGACGTGATTCGAGACAAAAAGACACTTTCCAAAACAAGACTAGGACGATCGGTAACGGCCTTTAGTTTAGCCAGTGATTCCATAATATTTCCGGCATCCACTTCTTCCCCTTCCCTTTAATCACATCCCTCTACGAACGTGCTACACTTTCTTTCGGAACGAGATGAATGGGCAACGGACGACTTTGGATGTTTCGAAACCATCGATAACTACCCCGACGCGTGTTTCGTGCTTACAATGCCTCCGCGTGAGCATACTGCGATTATCGACGGGGTCAGCCACGATTCCCCGACTGGCATCACTTGCCACAAGCGAGCCCCAGGTACGGTGTCAATCAATTTGGCTGATAGGTTGACACGAGAGGCACCATAATCAATCCGACGGAGCTTCTGAGTGGCACAAGTGCATTTGTTCACGAATAGCCCCATCGAATATTGTATTTAAGATCCACAGCTAGTGAGTACATCGGAAGGGTACATTAAAAACCTGTTCTATCGATATGCTGAGATTGCGAGTGAGCTCAAAAGGTAAGGTATAATATGCGAGTTTGAAAGATGCAGGTAAGACAAAGAAAAGCTTGAGAAACAAAACGTGGACCAGCCCGAGAAGAATTTGATGGTGATTCAACACTCAGATAACATAATATTGAAATTCCAGTGACATTCGTCATTGCAGACGAGCATCCAAAGCGGGGAAGCGCAAGTGATGACCCGAGCATATGTGAAATGATGAGGGTGGCGTCGATTGATAACGCAGTGGTGACTCGGATGT
Source organism: Leccinum pellstonianum (assembly GCA_038091735.1). Classification (NCBI taxonomy): domain Eukaryota; kingdom Fungi; phylum Basidiomycota; class Agaricomycetes; order Boletales; family Boletaceae; genus Leccinum; species Leccinum pellstonianum. The sequence continues at coordinate 16,632 of JBBPPA010000294.1, read as the reverse complement.
ACTTGCTGCATATACTTGCCTACGCCACTGGGGGGCGCACTGCGATCGATATACCACGAGCCAGGCGATGACATGCGGGGCGATTACCGACGTCCGAGATACCGCCAGTACATGGGGTTCGGAGGCTAAACATTATAAAGAACAGGAGTGAGTTACCAAGCACGCCAGGTGCCACGGGACTTACCGAAGTCGATGGCATCGAGTTATCTACGGATCAGGTTGAATACACAAGCTGGATAGATAGGCAAGAAGGACGCACGGGCTAGAATGCACTCCCAGATATCTACGCCCCGACCCTTTGGGTCCCAAGTGCCACACTGAGAAGAAAGGGGCCAGTTCACATTGACGTCCCATATTGCGGTCGCGCTGCTTATGACCACGGCGGGCATTGATGTCATTTGCATGAAAGCCGAGCGAAAGAAAGAAGTGGTGGTGTGGAGAAGAAACAGGAACGAAGGCAAAAAGACGGGGAAGGGGGGAGGAAACAAGAGAACGGCCTGAATTTATACTGGATCATGGGTAGTGATGCCGAATTAGTGAAGAAAGGGATCCATGGCAGTGACATCAGCTTAGATGGTTATGTAATAATACACTCACATGTTCAAAATTGCGAAATATCGAAGCGAAACATTTATCGATCCGATCCGCCTCTTTCCCAATCGAATTTTCGAAAAGGGTGCGGCGCACCCCCACACCACACGCCACAGAAGAAAAGAAACTATGGAAGGGCCGAAAAGAACTTGACTTCAGCATTATTCAAGTACCTCGATACACGCAAGACGGTTGGCACCTCCCGCGGCGACGAGGTGCCATGCTGACGGAAACGAGCTGAAACCCATTCTGACATTTTTTTTGGAACGAAAACATTGACCTGCCTGATTGGTAACCAAAGAAACGACGTCATTTTTACCATGTGAACGACCTTTTAATATTTGTACTTGGCTGCCGAGCTTTGCACACGCGCCGCATTGGCTCCAATCATGGCGGAAGAACCCTAGACTCTTCCTACCACTCGGGATGAGAACCCAAACTCAATCATTCACCCTATGCCGGAGTCCACTCCCTACTCGTTCCCACAGCTGCCTTGTTCATATCGTTTCAAGCCCGCCCGGTGTAACGAGGTCAATCCAGTGTACTATCTGTCTTGGTGCCACACCCAGGGTTCATTTTCATCCGGCTCGTCTGCGGAGATAAACAGATAAATGAAATCCAGCTTTTCATCAGCGACTCGGATGCTCTAGCCTCGTTCTAGCGTGAGTTCGTGCGAGCACCAGGAAAGGCTTCATATCGGATTTAAGTACAATCTTGAGAATGCATTGCGGCACCGGCTTCGCGTGTCATCCTCAAGGCGAAGCACTACTACTTACTACTTGGCCACCAATGGGCCGGCTCTGTCACTTCGAAAAAGGCAGCTAGAGTAGTAATAGCACCCGCGCCAGTTATTTGCTGGTGGTCATAGCACCCTGTCGCTCGACAGTCCCGTCGGCAGATCACTGATTACTATACAAGTGCAACAGTCTGTCTTCTGGCTTCCTGATCTAGTCCCTGTCAAGTATGCTGCTTCGGATGCTGACTATGCCGGTCGGGCGGCAAGGACGGCATCCCGGCGGTGGGCCCGACAATTTGGCAAGTCATGTCGGGAGAACCTCTAATTCTAGCCGTCGTCCCTCGCAATCTAACTACTTTCGCACAATCGTTAGGGGTATTTAAAACAGTACATTGTCAGGGTGTCAATGAGATCTCCTATGGCTTGTAACTCTCGTCGGTTTGGTGGCTCATGGAAACCAGTTCTCGTGTTTAGTTAGTAGTTTCAGACAACCCGATTTGAAAAAAAGGGGGGGAAGTTTACAAATGCATGCAATGAACCGGTTCACCTTAACCTGAGTTACCGGATGTCGATGCGCGTTGTGAAGTCGACGAAGCCAATTCGTAAAAGCAGGTCTTTCGGGGCACGTAGGCATTTGGGAAGGCACCCCAGATCCAGAGCAGCGCATTAAATAAACAAGGCGCGATGGGAGCCGAGTTTTCGAACTTTCTTGTTTCCTCGGGATTGATCTTATAGGGTTCAGATCAAAACTAGGAGTAATAGCACCGAGATAAGCACATCGGAGATTCAGACTGCGGCCAATTTTACTCCAGTCTCCAGATGAAAGCCCACCGAGGGAACTTTTTACATTTGGGTATAGTGTCTACTACTTGGTCGGGGAATAAACCGTCAACGAAATGCGGAAGATGTAACCCTGAACAATGTTGTTAGGCTCAAGCAGTCATAGTAAGCGCGGGCAACGATCCAATCCAGATTCATCAGTGCAAGACGAAATTGGATCTTCTAAATAGACCGATCAAAAGCGTGGCCAGCCATCGAATCATTCTGCAAATGCTTGCCTCCGAAGTTGGCAGTATGGACCCACCTCATCGCTCCACACATAATGGGGCCTTTGTTGAAGGGTGTCACCGCACTGCCGCAGTGTGGAGAGATACAAGGTTTCTCCCCACACATATGTGGTCCTGGACTCATATTCAGATGAGTCAAACTTAACTTTTTTTCTTCGCCGGCATCAACTCAACGGTTCATGGGAAACTGGACGTCGTCGCAGCGGTGCATGACCTAAATGTACAAAGTCAACGCGTAAGGTAAACTACACTTGGAAGTTCGCGCAACGAACAATGTTACTTACATAAGCTGACTTTAAATTTTGTTCTTCCCATGAAAAGCCTCATCTGACTGTATGCAGGTTTCTGCCACACCAATTTTTACCATCTGAGCCTAGAATCTTCAGCGCATCTTTTTTCAGGGTGAGTAGTCATTCATTTTAGAGTTTCTCTTCGGAGCACTCAAGCCATCATTACGCCTGAAACAACCGGAAAGCGTCGCAAACATCATCAACTCAAAGAAAATATCTACAATTGCAAGCGGGGGTGATGCACACTGGCAGGCAAATGGTTCGTGTTCGTGGCTTTGGGCCACCCGACGCTAACCTTTTGACTATGTCGAGCTGAAGCTTATTCTTGAAAGTCCATGCGTATAGGCGGTCTGATTCTTGCCAGTGGCGCAAGTTTTCTGTATGTCAAGAAAGTGTTAGCCGAGCGACGAAGACAGCGCCCGTCCGAGGAAGAAACCCGGTCACAGGAACAGCGTAGCCGAGGTCAGTACGGCGTTTGCTTGGATGCCTGCCCGGTACTCGTTTTCTGAAGTACCTTTCCCCCAAGAGCAGAAGGATCGACCACCCCAATGAACTTTCACGTTCTTCCGTATGTCAGTGTTTAGGTCGACATCTTTCATTGCTTGGGATGTTTGTTCATATAATCAGCCGCGCATGCAGCATTCTGCAATGGAATTCGGCTTAGCGGGTCTTTTTAATATGTGGATTGGCCCCTCTGATACTTTCGTGCCTCTATCCCAACCAACAGATGGTTACCGTTCATCGATGCGTTTCCGTCCCTATCGCAATTCAAATCAATTTAATCAGTCGTACATAACTCAAAGTTGGTTCACCACCACTATCACTAGCAACAAGGAGGACAGGAGCTGACTGTGCTTGTCGAGACGACTGGTGCATTTTATAAGATCTCTCGTCCCGTCTTACTCACTTTAGCATGTGCACACAGCTTCGTCGTCGCAGGAAGACCTCTCTGGTTGATCGCGAAGCGTCGAATACCGGTGGCTATCCGATCTAATCATTCATGGCACAAGATGCGACCTGTATCCTGTATGTCGCGCCCGCATTCCCCCTTTGAGTTATCTTAGATCATTCGTCGCCACTTTCGGGCCCGCGGTGTCCTGTCTCCTGATACCTGAGATCAACTGTCAGGTTTCGTGCATATCGGCATGGGTATTAAAAAGGTACACGTGCCTCAGTCAATTGTCAACCGACTGAAGTTTGCGAATGGGAGATAAGATTCGTTGCGATGGTGATGGTCTATGCAGATGTCTTTTCTTGGCACCGTCGACGATCAGGAGGTGTCGATGAGTCTACTCAGGGGATTGTGCGTAGTCCGCGTTTAGCGGACGTTCGCCAATGTGGATGTGGTGCGGACCAGGTTCTGAAGAACAAACCCATCCCGACGCAATGTTTAATCTTCAAGGGTGACCAAGATGTTCTTCGTTCTATCCACCGCGAGCTATCACCACGCACGCGCTTTGATGGGATCCACTGCGACTGATTGTCTTGATGTGAATGTAAAGGTTCACCCTCGTCCAGACTAGCCATTCCAGGGATTTAATATTCGCTGAGCAACCGGGAGCCACTCCGCTTCGCGACAAAGGAGTGGTGGCATCTCCTAATTTCAATCTCATACAAAGGCAAGCAAAGCGTCAAAGGTCCATGGACACAAAGGAAAACACGTTGTTCGCTGCATTGGGCAATGGCTGGCATCGCATTGTGTCGCGCGTACGCGGGGTGCTCAGTATAAAATCCTCGATCATCGCGCTTTGAAGGCAATCAATACCTGTGTTCTCTTGCAAAGAACTTTCATCGTCTCATCGTCCCACCTCACGCGACTTCTGAGCACCTAGCCCACCCATCTATTTCAAACTCTAGTGACAATTTCACCATGCAATCGTCTACTGCAGCCACCTTGGCCACTCACCGCCGACCCCCCAATGCGCTTGACCGCTACAGTGCCACCCATAGACCAACACCTTCTCACGTCACGGCGGATCAACTCCTATATAATCCAGACCAAGTAAGTCGCAATTCTGATCTAACCCCACTAACATGTTTACAATTCATCTCATTCTTTTCTTAGCCTGTGTCGAGCAAGGACTTCCACCTCGACACGTTCTTCAACCCCGTATGGATGTCTGGTCCACTCGTATTCTCGTTCGCCAAGGACGGGACGGTACTACATCCAAAGACGTACCGCTCGGAGCCTTATCCCGGGTATCGGGCCAGTGCTGCGTTGTCTTCGGGGTGCAGTGCTCATCAAACCGGACCTCTTCGCAAACCTGAACCCAGGGCCATGGTAATAAGGGACAAACCATGGAAGAAAGTCGCCATCACCGAACAGGACGACGCAGAGTGCGCGGAGATGGAGACGAAGGCGGAGATACAGGCACAACTGGAGACCAGGGGCAAGCTCATGGGGCTCGTGCACACCTGGCCACCCAAGCCCTCGGCGGCATGTACAAAGTGCGCAATGTTAGGGGAGTCTCAACGAATGACGGAGTCGGTGGCGCGGCCAAGTGCCAGAACGAGCACATTCACAGGCGCAGCGGAGAGTACGGTGCCTGAATTATCCTGCGGGAGCTCGGGTGAGACAGAGTCGGAGTCGGAGACGACCCAGGTGGTTACACCGTGTCGGAAAGAGACCACAGGGGAGAAGGGCGTGGGGTTCGGAAGGTTGCGGCGGAAGGCGCCACCTCCGCTCTTGCTCGCAGGGTTGAGGGGAAGGTGAGAGCGAGAGTGTATGGATACTCTGATACTCCCTGGGTTGTCGGAAGGACGTTGGCGATGCGGTACGTGATACTATATATTTCCTGTTGGTTGTCCTCCGAAATGGTCGCGCTCACCTGTCTCGATGACAGCCGCTCAGCCCATTGACAACCGGGCCGTGGGCTGAAGAACAACGGTTCAATGAAAGCCTTATTGAGCGTTGAACGGATACACATGTGGCATGGGCTGAATGGGGGTCGTGAAACTTGGACATGTGTTACAGTTACAATTTGGCTATGTCGTCGTTTAGCTGCTGGTGTTCAATATCTCGCGTGTACTCACCATGGATTCATGTCACTTGATTTAATTCAAGTTAGTGGTAGAAACGGAAGAACGTGAGGAGCTGACATAAGACGGGAAGAAACCTATGTGGCTGTGCTCGTCTTTGCTATGAAGGCCAACTTTCAGGTATTTTAGTGTCGATCGCAAAGCAAAACTCACCTTCTGACGTTTCCTCCAGTTCTCAAATATATGCGGAACGGTATACAGACAGGGAAATATCTTGTTCACTCCCGATGGCAACAGCTTGCTGAGTCCTGTCGGGAACCGTGTGGCTGTTTTTGATCTCGTCAAGTTCGTGGACACATTCCTTTTTTCTGCTTCTCTCTCTGACCTGTCTATTCGTAGCAACAAGTCTAGAACACTTCCGTTTGAAAACAGGAAAAACATTGCAGTCACTGCACTTTCCCCTGATGCGCGTCTGCTGCTGTCCGTCGACGACGACGGCCGTGCGGTCCTCGTTCACTTTCGGCGTGGTGTTGTCCTCCACCACATCCACTTCAAAAAACCGGTCAAAGACGTGCAGTTCTCGCCAGACGGCAAGTCAGTGGTCCCGTCTCTTCATCCACTCGTGGTCACCTCTTGCTGACCCGATCGTTATTGGCGGTATCGACAGATATATCGCTGTGACGCATGATGTGCACGTACAGGTTTGGCGTACACCCAACCACCTCGTGCGCGAGTTTGCACCGTTTGCGTTGCATCGAACGTATACGGGGCATCATGACGAGGTCTTGAGCATCCGTTGGTCCCCGGATTCGACGTGCGTGTAGTCTTCGTATTATCTCTACCGATCAGCGACCTAAATGTGCCCTTTTGAAGGTGTTTCATCACGACATCTCGGGATATGACGGCGAGGTTGTTCACTCTGAACCCGGTGGAGGGTTTCCGTCCAAAAACGTTCGCAGGTCACCGCGACGCAGTCATTGGGGCCTATTTTTCTTCCAAATCAAAAGCCGTAGGTGGTCGGCTACTTTGGACATTCCGCAATTTAACGTGTTAGAAGATATACACCGTGAGTCGCGACGGTGCAGTATTTACTTGGACAGCCAAGGTGGACCAAGACATGGATACAGACGACGACGACGACCCGGCACCGGTGGCGCCGGATACCATTGCCATGACTCGATGGGGCATTCAAGAGCGACACTATTTCAATCTGCCGAACACCAAGGTCGTCTGTACGACATTCCACCCCCCATCTAATCTCCTCGCCGTTGGCTTTTCCACCGGCGTCTTTGGGCTCTGGGAAATGCCCCAATTTACGAATATACATACGCTCAGTATTTCACAGGAAAAAGTCTCCTCGGTGGCGATCTCACCATCCGGAGAATGGCTCGCATTCGGGGCACGGAAGCTCGGGCAGCTCCTCGTCTGGGAGTGGCAATCAGAATCATACGTTCTGAAACAACAAGGGCACTACTTTGACATGAACACGCTGGGTTATGCACCCGACGGGCAGACTATTGCCACCGGAGGCGATGATGGGAAACTCAAAGTGTGGTCCGTTCACTCTGGGTTCTGTTTCGTGACCTTTTCAGAACATACTGCCCCTGTGACGGATGTTACATTCGCCAAACAAGGATCGGTGCTTTTTTCAGCTTCGCTGGATGGCACCGTGAGGGCGTACGACCTCATTCGATACCGCAACTTTCGCACCTTTACGTCACCCTCTCCTGTCCAGTTCTCTGCGCTCGCGGTAGATCCTTCCGGAGAAGTGGTCGCGGCGGGTTCAACAGATTCGTTCGAGATATTCATGTGGTCCGTGCAAACGGGAAAGCTCTTGGACGTGCTCTCGGGTCACGAAGCACCGATATCGTCTCTCGCCTTCTGTCCGTCGGGTGCAAATCAACTTGGGAGCGGCTCTTGGGACAAGACAGTGCGGATCTGGAGCGTGTTCGGTCGGTCTCGGGCTGTCGAAAGTCTCACGCTGTCTTCGGACGTCCTCTCAGTGGCGTTTCGTCCAGACGGGGCGGAGATCGCCGCATCGACGCTCGACGGACAGATTACATGCTTTGATGTGCGTTCCAGCAAGCAAACGAACCTAATCGACGGACGCAAGGATATCTCTGGTGGGCGCAAAGCCAACGATAGGGTCACCGCTGCGAACAGTGCCTCCACGAAAGCGTTCACCAGTCTGGCGTACACCGCCGATGGCACGTGTATCCTCGCGGGTGGCAACAGCAAGTACGTGGTGCTGTACGACGCGCGGGAAGCCGTACTCGTGAAAAAATTTCAGATCTCGGAGAACCTTTCGCTGAACGGGACAGAAGAGTTTTTGGACAGTCGCAAGGTGAACAATGCAGGGATCAATACGGGCTTGATCGACGACCGTGGCGAGGCGAGCGATTTGGAGGATCGGATGGACACAACGCTGCCTGGGGCCGCACGAGGCGCGGGGGACATGTCGGTTCGCAAATATCAGCAGGAGGCGCGGACAAAGTGTGTCCGGTTCTCGCCAACGGGACGGGCTTGGGCTGCAGCGAGCACAGAGGGGCTACTGATCTATGCGCTGGACGAGAGCTTGGCATTCGATCCGTTTGATCTCACGATCGACCTCACCCCACAAAGCGTCCTGGAGGTGTTGGGGGAGCGGGCATACCTCAAAGCGCTAGTGCTCGCCTTGAGGTTGAACGAGAAGCCGATCGTGCAGCGGGTGTATGAGGGCGTGCCGCGGAGCGATGTGCGGTTGGTAGTGCGCCAGATGCCAGTGGTGTACATACCCGCATTGCTGCAGTTCATCGCGGAGCATCTCGAGCGGGGACCACATGTCGAGTTTGATCTGGTATGGATCCAAGCTGTGTTGATGGCTCATGGACGGTATCTGCGTGATAGGAACGTGGAGATGGCACCTGTGTTGCGGGCCGCACAGAAGGCACTAGGTGACGTGCGAGAATTGGTATCTAACCTGTGAGTAGTGCTTGGCTTTCTTTGGGTGTACGCTCATGGACTGGGAACAGGTGCGACGAGAATACGTCGACGCTGAAGTATTTTATCGATCAGTCCAAGGCCGGGTATGCTCGAAAGATGAGTGCCAGCGAGGCGAGTCCATGCATTCCGTGATGCTCTAGATCACTGTACTTACGAGTAGAAACAAAAAAGTATCAAATACAAGCACTGTCATAATTTACACGCCCTTTCTTGTTATTTTAGCTGCAGCAATGCTTTGGCCTTGACCGCGCCCGGTAAAGAAATCTCCCTTGCCTTTTTCTCAACGCCTTTTGTCTCCCGCATTCGCGCTGGCTTGAGCTGCTCCTGTACATTGCGTTCAGTGCGCGGTCGTCCATGGGCACGGCGACTTACGTTCACGTTCACGTTCACGCTCGGGACTATGTCTCTTGTCCACATCCTGATAGCCCCAATAATAAGCAAGCGTGGTGGCGGCGACGAGTGCAGTAGTCGCGATTATCTGATGCAAGAAAAAACCATTGTATACATATGTTCGCTGAAGAGAAGGTGAGACATACGACTTTGTTCCTCCCCGGTTGACTGTGCCAGTACCGGGAGGAGAATGAGTCTCCCTGACGCAAGATGTGAGATGGATGCATTTCTGATGATGGACGGTAGCACGACGACTCTGTCTCTTGTTTGAGGAGAGATGTTGAGGGCCGACGCCGAGCTTTTATAGGGGCCATGACGTCATAAGGTGGTGGCTGTTTGATCACTACTAAGTACTGACTTCTACGACATTGCTACCACTAGGTCACGGTGTACACCTGATTCTCGTGCCCCATACGTTGCCCTGTTGACTCTGGCACTCGGACCCGTTGACTCGCTAGACCCGGTCAGCGCAGCCTTAGGGACGGGCTTGCAATGATTCATCGGATTCGGAGAGAGGACGCGCTGCAGGCATGCTGGACCCCGCTAGGCGATCTGTGGGAGAAGGCGTAGTGTCGTGACTCTGGGGCAACATGGTAGGTCTGTTAGGATTCCCTCCGGCTACCTGGGCATGCAGGATGCGCTGTTCCCCTATATACGTCCAATTGAGATACGTGCTCCGAGATAGAGAGAGTGATACGAACAAGTCGTATAGCCGCCACGTTCGTCTTTTCGGGCTTGGTTGCGTAGAATCCCGTACCACAAAAAAGCGATTCCACCTGCGACGACGGCCATACCGCCAAAGAGGGTCTTTTCATCATGAAGGACGCAAACGAACCCTTGAGCTTTAGGATTTACATGGTCGGTATAGGCTCACCTTTATGTGTGCTCTTGGTACTGGAGGGGGTGTCTTGTTATTCATGGTGGTGCGTGCGATATATTCGAATGCTGGCGCACTATGGAATTTTAAAAGGCTGGTATGACATCATTATGTACTGGATCAAGTTCAAGGAAAGTGCCGCGGCCATTACCAAGTCCCTCCATTCCAAATTCCTCTTCTACTTTCTATATCGCGCTAGCGTTTTGAACCAAGTCTTTCTGTTGCAAGTAGGAGATCTCCCAGAACCGATACGCATCCAAAAGGAGGCGACGAACTATGATCCTGGGTCCGGATCATTTGACCAGATAAGGGGCCATTGATGTCATACTTCGTTGAACCAGATCATATCCAATGGCTGTGTTCGACATTAAGCCTGTACATGCCGACCATTGCCGAGTTACCAACTATATTCTCAGCTTCTCTGTTATTCTGACTCTGGTCACCTGCCAGTGCCTACGTGAGTGCGGAAGACGGTGACGTCTGCAGTGCGCCTGCTGAAGAACAGTTTGTAGTACCCACTTACTGGAAGTGCACAGTCGAAAACTCTGTCAAAGAAAAACAACACCAAGGCTTGGCAAAGTTTATAGGTAATACCAGGCTACAGCCTACAGGACTTCCTCACGCGCGGCTCCGATAAAATTAAAACACCAAACCGAACGTCCATTTTGATTGTGCCAAAATGAACTACACCTCGTCTACCATTAAAAAAAGGGTATATCAATGAAGCGAGATAAACCAGTGACTCCACCACACCCAACTATCCGAGCGTTCACTGATTGCCACCAGGGCTAGCGGGAGAGCCTTTCACGCCCTGAGACTGAGAGTCGGTCTTGCCATTCGAGCTCGAGTCACTGTTGCTCGACGCAGCGCTGCAGTGGATGCTCATCATTTGACCGTCCTAGGAGAGTTGAGTTCAGCGATCATTATCTGGGTGGCAAATTTCGAAAAAAAAAAAAGTAGCGATAGGAAATGATACACACTTGACCGGTCAAGTCCTGCGTACAACAGACAGCCGTCTCTGTGCACACAGGAATACTACTGTCGATGTCATAGCAGTCAATGCCGACCAGCGTATCGCTCTGATCGCTCTGAATGCCAGAGGAGAGGTCAGTACGCCCGATCTGCTTGAGAGCCTGTTGTACACCACTGTCGGTGCTCTACGCGAGCCAACAGGCTACCGTCAGCTCCTGTACTTCACTTGAAACCGTATCCTGAACTTACCTGCAGTGTCTTGCTGCAGCATGTGGGATGATGCCCTGTGGAGCACTGCGAGGCAGCAGCAGAGACGAGGAGAACAAAGGGGAGAAGAGCAACGACGCGAGTGAACATGATGGAGATGGATAGAAGAAGAGTAAGTGGATGTCTGACTAGATGCAGATGGCAATTGTGTTGTGAATGATTGACCTGTAGTCCAAGCTCGCTTTCCGTGTCCTTTTATACCTGGAGAATCAGACTGTCGCAAATATTTCAGGTTACCTTCCAGACGAACGACTGCGCCGCAGCTAGAGGAATACTTGGTGGAAACAGCAGTTGAATGGCGGTTGCTCAGCGCTGCAGCACCGAGTCTCCTGACCTTCAAGTTGCATCCTGCTGCCAATCGGCAAAAACCTCCGGCTGACGACTCTCATCCAATCACAGCCCACGAGTTCTGACAAGAAAGGAGATTAAGGAACTACTGAATGGTGAAACAGGCGCAGTCCCCGGTAACCTTGAGACTTGGGATGAAACGGGCTCGATTTCGACGGCCCTGCCTGCGGATTAACAGACATGGAGGTTCGGTGTGAGACCAAGCCGTCCTTCGCTACCAACCTCACCACCGTGTAAGCGACACTTTCCCGCAGTAATAGTAGCAGACTGGGCGAGATCTATGTTGTATTTAATTTATCAGTTGCGTCTTGTGCCAGTGTAAGGATGAGGGGAATAGTCGTCAATGCCGTCTCAGTTGTGAGAATATCCTAGGGACTTCTCAACAATCCAATCATGCATCATCATTGCGAGTGCCACGAACAGTGATATGTTCAAGGAAGGAAGACAAACAAGCTGAGTCACGACACGATTTAGTCAGGACACAATCAATTTACTACAATGTACGTTTTGCACACAGCAAGGTGATTCCCAGTTTCGTCCCCGCCACAACAAAACTCCCTTCACTTGCACCTCCCGCAGGTCTCGCTGCAGCACCCCTTCCAATCGCACAGCTCCCCCTGGAAGATTATCTCCTCTATGACCAGCCGATTCCCGAACGGCTGGCAACCTCAAGCCCCGTACCCGGTTCATACCCCAACCCATACTTGTACCAATCTGGATGTGCCGTCGTTGACAATAATGCAGAATATACACACGATGACAGTAGAGGAAGTGTATGATCGTCTGCATCCAACTTCAAGGAACACCACCGGGTATCACGACTACAGTCAACCACAGCACCAAATCACTGCCAATAATCCGGATATTAAGTAGAAGAGGAAGTGGGAAGAGAAACCGGATGGTTGGGCGAAAAAATGACGACTGGGAAAAGAGGACATCGTGAGTCTGACAGTTATGGCGTACGTTTTGTGACCTCATGCCACCTGCTGGTGTCTGGTTGTATCATATCGAGCCAACGAGAAACGAAACAAAATTGCCAACTACGTTGATCGCTTGTATCTATTTCTCGTTGGGTAGACCGAATTACTGGGTGGCGAGACGTGTTTTGTGCGACACATTGCGTTCCCCTGTTGACGATGCCTAAAACGGGTGATTGATTTCAAGTTTTCACCGTGTAGAGCAGACTATAGCAGACCCGGCTGGACAAATAGATAAAAAAGATAAAACGCACAAACAAGAATGATTTAGAGATCAAAACGAATTTGGACAAGAAAGGAAAACAGTTTGGATTTGGATTTGGACGAAAAAGGAAAACGCTTCGAGCCAAGCAGTTGTGGGAAAACATAACCAAAAATACGTGTCTGCAACCGCTCCACTTCCTGCGTCTACGATGCCCTCAAGGTCCGTCTCGACGAGCGCGCGTTGCACGCGACTTTGACACCAACGGATACGGAAATATGCGCAACGGACAATTTGTGTGAGGTGTGTAAGAAGACGGTCGGGAGGACGAGGAGACCAGTATTCGGGAAAGCAGGGTGGGTCAGTCGAGTTAGGCCTTTCCTATTTCTTTTTTCTACGTGTATATGCGACCTGACATGTCTGTGCTCACGCGATGGCAATCCTGTGATTGTCTAACCTCGTCTGTGGGGTGTACGGCAACGAAACAGAGGGAGTGTAACGTGACATGATAAGTCGAGCGCAATCCCCCCCGGTTTGCGGCGAGGATGAACGGGGCTACCTGAAACATGATATGTCAGTTCGCAACCCCGCTTCCCCCGGCAATCCAGGATATTTTTTAAACCGCCTTGCAAATTTATATGCACAATGTGACCACCATGGGCACGGAATTCGATCCGAGGGGAACGAGGGCATCGTGGCCTATGCATATGCATATGTGCATGTAAACCATTGTCATTAGATAGTTAGTATACTGCCTCCTCAACTTACACTGGGCGGGTCATCAATGCACCATTGACGGCTCAGAAAGCGTTACAGCCTCAATCTTCTGCGATGATAGGCTGGAAGAAAGGTGCATGTATGCGTGCCCATCACTAGTATTAGCCTGAGGGTGAGACGTCGGAGTCAATAATGAGACCTAACGTATTATGTCAGCATACAAGTTCCAAATTCAGCACCTAGCATCAATATTGCTCCCGAAAAGTGCTTCCTGATCAAGGTGAAGCCGGTTGGGCTCAAAATCTGCACACTCTCAGGTAAGTACCTGAGCACGAGGTAAGCGCGGAGTCATCATCCGAGTCGTGGGGTGTAAAACCACTCTCTCGACCTCGCCTGCCAAGGCCGCGCACATGGGGTCTGTAGAGCCAGTGGATCCGAGATAATAGCTCAGCCCGAGAATTCGACATTTGGCCCTGCCAACTTATTTCATAGTATCGCGCCGTTCAGTTAACACGCCTACCAGGCGGGAATTAATACCGCACATGGTGCCCAATCCCTACTAGGCTACTGCCCAGAACGCGAGTCCGCTGAGCGAGCAGCGCATCGTGAATACGACCCGCGGGGTTGAGCAACCGCCGAGAAGATTAAGCGGATGAAAGAGAGCAGCGCGGGTCGTCGCCAACATCTTAGCCGCTCCGGAGAATCTGGGACGACCAAAGGCATGACAGTCACACTGACGCTCGAAATCCAAATGAACGATGATAGATTGGCTGATCATTTCACTCTAGCCCCTGTTTGTGTGGCGAGGGCGATGTCCTCATCGACTTTTCAGCGTTGCTAGGAATTGGCGGGAGACGACGTTTGGCGCCTACAGAGAATGGTGTAGAATATTATCGCCCGAAGATCACCTCGATTCACTTGCTGTGCATTTCCAATATAGTACAATCACATCTTCATACAACGTACACTGATGGTAGCATAACTATCTTCGGTTCCGATCGCCATACTTCCCGGTGCACTTATCCAGAACGTTTACAAGTTGTTCAAGCTTGCTAGTCCAAGTTGTGGGGCGCGTAGTGGATATCGGGAGACACACACAGGACCTGTGGAAACAAACAATCAGCACCCTTCAATAGTCACGATGAAACAAAAGCTTGACCTCGCCGGGATATAAGTTTGTACAATTCTGGTTCACATTCGGGTTGTTCAGGAGCAACGTGCTCAGTGGGATGTTGAACGTGGCCGCGATGTCATAGCAAATATCCCCGGGCTGCACAGTGTAGGTGGGTTGGCAATGGTACTCTTTAGCACGAACGCAGAGTCTCTATGTAGCATTCAAGCCACTGGTTCAGTCTTGCCGGATAACATAGTAGGCGTAAGGCCACCTCACCTGGCCAGGTTGGAGATTGTCACATCCCGGGTCGATTATTGGGTTCAGAAGGCGAAGCTGGTAGCTATGAATCACGGGTTGTGTAGTGAGCTGCCGACATCACTATCGATAATCGCGTGGCTCACGTTGAAACGCCGTAATTGGCAGATATCTGGTCGCAGGTATCACCCGTGACAACAGTCATACTGCGAATGCAATAATAGGAGGTGATGGCTGCTTGGGTTATAGAAGAGTGAGAAACAAGGTTGGGGGAACAACGTATCAACATCCACGAACCCTCAAAAAAGGTGGCAGCAGCAATCGCTGCTTTGATGCTGGGTGTAAGAATGAACATGTCGAGTCCTCGAAGAGCAGGGTATTCACAGATGAATAGGGTTTCTGCTGCAAAATTGTGAGGGTTTAAATACCTCGTCGAGTCCGGAGATTCAATCTTTTCTTATCAAGGCCAACAGGATGAAGGCTGACTTGAACCAGAAGACATCATACACAAGGGCGCTGAGAGTCAACGGCACATAAAGTTGTCACCCTGCCAGTATGTAGAGTTCCTGATTGGTCCCTGCAATACTTACTCGGTTCGGACCCATTTCATTTCTCAGAGAAGTGCGGACGCGAGGTGGGGCGAGGTGGAGGGCGGGCTGTGCGGCCCAATCCAAATTGGAGATTTTTCATACTCAAGCTATGGGGATGCCAAGGTTTTGGATGCCAGAAAAGCGGTTTAAGTATGTATTGATCGGTCGTTCATGAACGACACCGGGTTTAGCCAACAGCCGGCGCAAAGTACAGAGATACTTACTACTTAGATCGAAGCTCGTGGGGTTCTGCACATTTGCGACCGCGAGAGTACTCCTAGTTCGGATCATGAACGTTAACGTCGAAGGGATCATTGAAATAGGTGGGTAAAGCGAAATTATTGAAAAATGGATGTACATGGCCCTACTTGTGCGATTGGGAGCTCAGGCAAGGGGGTGGGCGCATATAACCCACGTCATCAAATCCGTTGTATTCGGTTCAATTATGTTCCGAGATCTTGGGTTATGGGGTTCGAACGTTCACAATTCAAATAAAATCAGTACGGCGTTTTCAGGGCAACTGTGACTTTGACTCATCTACCAGCCAATCAGAGCATAGCAAGCCATCAGCGCTTCAGAACCTTCCAGGCCATAGCGGAGAAATGATGCATAATATCAGGAGGAATGTCGTAAACTCGCTGATGCAAAGATACGACAGTGTCGTATCCAGCTGAATGAGGACAGATGATGCATCATTAATCATTGTGCGTCGGTGTGATCTCGACGTTCAGCACAGCCACTGAGCGCTGATCGCACCAACGTTTACATAATCGCGCCACCAGAACACCCGCGCACATGTCCGTATTTGGATACATGGATACAATATGCCCTCTCCTTTTCTTCGTTTGCCACTTGTCCCCTGCCATTGAAAATTAGTTTTACGATTATAATAGTATTCGAGCATACCTTGCAAAGTTTCTCACCGCTTGAACTATAACATCAGGTTCTATATATTGGTGAATATGTGGATATAAACAAAAAAAAATACAAAAAGCGATCACAATGTTTACTGTGTAGGTAACTAGCTTCGGAGAATTTATTCCCAGTTAGTGGATATATATATAAATGCTTCCCTGAAATGTTTTAGCATGAGGAGTGGACCCTGTAGCAGTGGGTGTAAATTGTCCTCCTACCCCTGATTTACAAAATGCGGTTCGCAATTTTGATCTGATAGGTAGACTTATTGCAAAAATTGAAAGGATTATACCTAGTATATATATCAACACCCACTAAATTTATCAGAGTCGAGGAAGCTTTATCTATGATTAAGGAGAAGAT
>JBBPPA010000293.1:0-26286 GCA_038091735.1 Leccinum pellstonianum | reverse complement strand
TGACGCGCTCCGACACAGTGAGTCCTTGCCATCTTGATTTGATTTACGCCCTCAACAGCACGGATGAACGAGTTTCCAGCCATCTTTACTTACTGATTGTTTTAATTCTCATTAGCCGTTTCAGAGTCTCAAGAATATGTGTTGACATACAAGTAAACCACGCATTCGTTGGCCATCGACTCGGCGCTCGACGCTCGTTCCACCCACTGGAAACGCGAACAATCGAATTCATGCCAATGGACCATCTGATACAGTAAGGGGTCCAGGTCCAGGTCACTCGAATCCTTCTCGGATGGCGGAGCCAGCACCTCACGGTGAATTGCTGTCGTCGTGGCTACCGAATGGCAGCGTCAAGGTGCCGACGGGAGCCCGACTCGGAACTGAGGCCTGAGGCCTGAGGGCCTCGCCTGCCAGTGCCAGCAATCTTCCTCCTCACCACTCATAATACATCCCGAATTGCAACCGATCTATCCGGGGTCGCGCCCCTTGTATGCCTCTCCTACCTCTGCAAGCTGGCCAATTTTCTGCATAGGGCGTAAGATCGGTAGCTGGTACCCTACACGGCCTCGGGCGGGCAGCGGTCGGGGCAATCCCCTCACGAGAGCTTTCGCAGGGTTGAAACCGCTACCTATCCCGCTCCCTTTCTTGCCTCCTACTCGTACTGGCCACCGTCATACGAGTGTGTCGGTGGTAGAACCTAGTCCTCGGACAGGTGCCAGACGCAAGCAAGCAGATTATACAGCCCGGCTTTCGGTCATATAGTCCAGCACACGTGACACGATCATGCATGGCATATGGAAACATGACCGTCAAAAGTCTCATCCAGGTCCAGGGTCATCTAGGCTAGGTCTAGGGTTCCTGGACCCTTTAGAGGAATTGAGGGGAACAAGTTTTGGGGGGAAACTCTTGTTCAACTGGGCCCGGTGTGACCGGGATCCGTTTGGCTGTGGCGGTAGATTGTGGCATGGGTAGATCGATATTAGGAGTTCATCACGGTCGAGCCTTGCTGCGGTCCAGCTTATCCTTCGATTCACCTCTTTGGTCCTGATTTCTCCTTTGGATGATCAAGTGGCATCTGATAGATATGTTCCGTACGGTCTGCTCCGTCGAGATTTTGATTTTATCGAGCTTGGTTCCGACCCGTGGCATGAGTTGGTTTTGCACATCTCCATTCATCACAAAAATAGCAGAATCATAATATGCCCAAACAAACCGGATGATCTAAGCAACGCAATCATGGTGATGTCACCGAGTTTACAGTTCATTCACGAGTTTCAGTACTTGAAATACGGTCACTTGCAAGCACTCTGCCGGTGGCACACTATTCAATATGGTCGTAACATAAAGGTGGAGCTTGTGCATGCATTGACCCGTCGGTGCCAGCCATAGTATGATCCGCCTTCTTCGCTCAGCACGTAAAATGTATGTACATAAGGGTGCTGTTCTATGCACTTGGTCCAAACGGTACGGCTGTGGTATGGAAAAGTCGCTTCACGGTGCCAGTACCAGTCCGGTATCCGCTTCGTGTTTCGTGGCGGGAGTCGTCAAGTTCGTGTCTTGAGAACGACAGGTTTATTCGTCGTCAACATCTCGTCACTGTCCGTTGAAAGTCGTTCGGCGCTTATTTCCGCATCCTTGCATCACTGCTCAGGACGGGCCGCATCTGTGGAATATTTAACAAGATAATTCATGCAATTTCTGGATGAACGTAAACTCTATGGGTACCGCCGCCGCCGTGAAGGCCAACTTGCCGGGGATAAGAACAACGCGAAACCTTGTATGTTTAGTATAAGGATATAGTAATCGTGTTAAACGATTATACTTGGGAATTTTGATAGTCGTTCTACTCACTGTTTCCGTGGCCTACAACGAGGTTGGCAGCTGTAGGGGGTGGGACGGCGTCCCAGTCGATTGTGCGCGTAGTTGCAGCGCTCGGGTCGATACTGGTGCACTGAGTGAGCATGCTTCATTTTTGAACGCCTGGGGACTGTATTATGATGCAATGTGCGAGCGTCTTGAAAAGGTGCGCCGCGAACGCGTCGAGGGGCGTGCAGCTTTGGTGCTGGGCTCAATGCACATGCGCTGAGCGAGCGTACAGAGGTACTGCGGTGCGTTGTGCGGGCGGGCGCGAGTCCGAATGGGCGAGCCGAGGTGGGCGTGAGGGTGGTACAATGGGGGGACAGCGACGTGCAAGGCGTTCGCGAATGCGATGTTGAAGGCGAGGGAGACGTGGTGGTCGTTTATGCTCGATCGATCGTACTCGTTGTGTGACGCGGGAGTCCAAAGGGTCCCGCACTGGCAGTGGTGTTGCCTAGTCTCAGGCAGTCCCTTAGCGACCTCGAACACATTTTCACCGACCTGCAACAACAATTTGCCTTGTTTTCACCGTACCGCCATGGAAGCGCAAGTGAAACGACCACGTTTGCCTACCCCGGCGTTCGTATCATTAAGACGTCAGATCTGCTCGGCCTACAAACAGGCTAGTAAGTGGTACATACGAAGAGTACAGCGAAACGGTGCCTTGTTTTCGTCGCTTTGGCGAGTCCTTAAGTCGAGGTGACCAAAGAGGTGACCAGACGAGGAGTGGTTACGATGCATGTCTTGCCGTCCGAGCTCGTCTTGGCGGTGGTGATCATGGATGGGAGAAGTTAGTGGTGTCCTACTTTTGGACGTCAGGACGCACGCTGGAACAGAAGGGAGCAGGATGGAGACGTACCCAGGAAGTTTGTTCGATTAAAGGGTGCATGACACCGCTGCCAATATTTCTGTATACAAAACGTTTGATCTCGAGTCTCTGAGAGGCACACTCAAGCATTGTTGAAGAGAACAGGTCCGTGCGTTTTGCTTGACCCTGGACCCAGCCACGAGTGTTGAATTACCTTACTGTACGTCTATACAGTAAAAAATCGCAGTGTCATCAAGAACTCCTCCGCAGCCGCTTTGACGGCTCTCAAATTTGCGACGTCAATGCGCGTATGTTCAAAACAGTCTCGTTGCCTTTCAAAGAAGTTGCTCAGAGTGTGTCGCGAGTAATGCTTATGTAACTCAGGCTTGCTCGTCGTCCAACCGACTTCTTCGCTTCCTTCCAGTCCGAGTCACGTCCAGACTCACCTCCCCGTCCTACCGCGCCCTATACATAATTGTAGCAATTTGTAAGCGGTTTGAGCTCTTTTCCGGAAGACGATTTCCGACGACTCACTGCGAGTCCTCCCTCGCACCGTACCTCAAGTAGAGGACACCCTTCGACAGCCATTTGATAGTGGCCCATCGGGCAGATCAATCTTAGGTACCACCGCTCCCATCTCGTATCTCATTCGTTCATTATTTCTGAGCAGCAATCAACGACTCAACTTAACACCGCCTTCCATTGGCGATCTCACAACACGCCCGAGTTGTTCTGAGAAGAGAGTCTTTTCGGGATTCGGACGCTGGCGCCGCGCGCGTGCATTCCTTCGAACAAACGCAGTCGATCAAGAATTCTGGGACAGATCGACACGTCCCGAAGCTCAGCGCTCTACCTTCATGGTAACAAGTTTACTGTCCTCTTCTCACTCTGAAAAACCTCTCCGTCCCGAAATTTCGTATGTTGTCGTCTTTTTTGTATGAATGCCTTTATTTGATTGGCGACCTTTTCAAATTGAGCAATATGCTCAGTCTCATACCCCCAGATATCTGTCACCTGACGGCCCTCAAAGACATATCCGTCAACCAGTTCAACTTCTTGCCTTGAAAGATGCAGGACTTAAAGCGCGACATGCTCTTGGTGAGCCCTAACCCGTTCCTGCCAGAGCCACCTCCGTGTCCGTCTTTGCCCATCCGTGGCTCGTCTCCTTCACGTCCTCGCCGACACTCGCTTCGCCAGGAAGCCCTAGCCTTGTTGGCGGAGGGGCCCTAACCAAACGCGTTCTCTCCCCTATCGCACTCTCCCTGACGCGCGTTGACAGAGCTATGTTTCTGCCTGCTGCTTGCGCCGTCGGTATTCAACGCCGGACAGACCGTTCTGAAAGATTATCACTCCCACTGAACGAGCGCCAAGTACTCGTGCGGTACGTCATGTAAGTGGTTCTCGGTCGACATCATCACACTTGAGGATCAACGCGCGTCTTGAGTGTGCGCGGACGGATGTGTCCGAACTCGGCGCACGAGGGTTGCGTGTTTGTAAAGCATGCGTCGGAGAGTTTTGGGGGGAGCACCTGATTGCGGGAGTCGACGTTGGCGGGGGTGCCGCCGACATGTTGCGGATGTCTCCACGCTTCACGATGCAGGACAGTACGAGCAATGTAGACATGGACCCAGACGTGGCGACGGCGGTGCTGGCAGTCCTCGGAAGCGTCCATCTTACCTCGACACGGACGAGTTCGACAATTGAGAAGCAGGAAGGAGAGGTCTTCTAATTCCAGAGAAACCCATTAGTGAGCGTCAGATGCTAGTCCTCTCATATCTCCTTTTCTTTTCTTCTTTTTCTTCTTGATAAACGCACCATAAGTTACAAGCACCGATCACTCAGACGTTGGAACAGCCTCTCCCCTCACATGTGCATTGAATGTACAAAATGGAATATACATCAGACTGGACGATGCGTTCATTGGAGTTGTACACTCGTACCAGGACAGTCGACGAACTCGAAATTGAAATGTTGCCATGTGTCGCCCGTGGTCACCGGACACTACTTCGGCATCTCCCGGCTCTTCTCCGAGGTGTCCCGCAAATCGCGATTTTGGTGGTATCAATTGGACTGGTGGCCAGCCTTTGCCGTGTCAGGCTTCCTAAATGAGGTGATCCGCCCAGCCCCGATGCGAGCTCTGGAGAGAGCATGCATGTCCCCCAATTTTGCTATCAAAGGTTTAATAGTATGTGTGGACTCGGAACAGTACTCAAGCAAGTTTCGTTTTGCGCCGCGTTATTGTTCCTCGCTCACATCACTATCATCCAATCATCGTCAGTCTGACCCACGCATCACTCGGTTTGTTCCTATCCTGGACCCTGATGGCCGTGCATATTGTTACGACGGTTGGCTTCTCATTATTATTTAAGGTCTGTAGGTGGATGTTTCACCGCCAGTCCTTTCCACTCTACAATGCGATTCATTATGATAACTATATTTGCAGTCACCGGCAGACTGGTTGCTCCGGCCAATGCAAATCCTATACCAAACCGGAACTTGAAGGCAGGTGGCATGACCATACCACTTTCCAGACAATCTTCCTTTCTGAACTCCGAGTCCAACAAAAGCATTGATCTCGATGCAATCTGCTCTCATGGTATATCAGTCAGGGAGTACGTCGAATGAACCGTTGCATCTCGTCTGCTGACGCTTTTTTTTTAGGAAGATCCTTAGTGGCCTAGACAATTACGAGAGGAACACGGGGACGATGCATCCTTCCGCTGTGAAACGGCGCGAGTCTGAATTTGGAACGCGTGGCGCAGGCATCCCGCTGACAACTTCTCAAAATCACCTTTGGGTGGGCGAGATTTCGATTGGCACTCCTCCCAAGACCTTGAAGGGTAAGTTCTCCTTGTATCATTCTGATATGTTTACCCTGATCTACGTCACAGTCCAAATCGACACTGGTGCAGCGTAGGTACTTTCTTTTAGCTCATACAGTTGTCTTTGTTCAGGTCAACGCAGCGATACGTGGGTGCTGCAAACTGGCTGTGCTGGGATTCTCGGAAACCGCGACCTCTGGGATCCCAATTTATCCAAATCTGCCGAGAGACAGTGGCCATTTGAGATCGATTATAAAGATGCAACCATCGTCGAAGGTGATGCATATACTGATAATGTAACCATCGCTGGATTCACTGTATGTTTTATATCGCTTATCGCTTATGAGCATCAAATTCTGACGCCAAGCCAGGCAGACCCTCAGACCTTTGGTTCTGTAACATCGTACACTCATGGGGTACGGAACAATGGAGATTCAGACGGTTTATTGGGATTGGCCTTCCCTTCCGTCTCGCACTTTGGTGCTGATCCGCTGTTTAAATCGCTAGTCAAACAAAACAGGGTGATCAATCCGACATTCTCATTTAAATTCTCTTCTGGGGCCGAGATGTACGTCGGTGGAGCAAATAGTATGCTGTACAATGGTGACATCGCTTATACACGCATAACATATCCTGTGAGTTAGAGTGGTCGATGGGAGTGGATGTTGCTGATATTGGCATCTATACAGGCATTGTGGCAGGTGTCCATGGACGACGTTCGTGTCAATGGGAACAAAGTCCTCGAAAATGTACCTGTGTATTTCGACACTGGTTCAACCTACATCTACGGAGATTGGAAGCAGGTTGCAGAACTGTACAAACACGTTGACGCTACCCTCCAAGTATATAGAGGTTATGGTTTCTATTACCGTGAGTTCCAATTGCGGGTACCATGTTGTTATTGTAACGACAGCCTGCAGTACCATGCGATTCTTTCCCAACACTAAGCTTTACCTTCGGTGGTAAATCGTTTGACATCCCTCCCAGATTTCTCAACATTGGACCAATTGCGGAAGGTTCTCCAAATTGTTTCACTGCCATTCTCGCCGAGCGCTCGCCTTATGGTGAGATTTCATACCTTGTCGCTTCCTCAACCACCTTTTGGGCGCTAGATGGACTCGTTCTGATTATATGGCCTAGAATTTTGGACCATTGGGATGACTTTCCTGCAGAACGTATACAGCGTGTTCGATTACAGTACTGTACAGGTCGGGTTTGCGAAACTTGCTTGAATCACCCCGGTACACGTGGATGCTTATGGATTTGATCTATTTATTTATTTATCTGATTATCAGTGGCGGAGTTCGTGGTAAAGACATCAAAGAGGTTGAGTCAACGTTGACCCGTTAAATTAGGGATGCATCCTAGTCCAAGAGCGATTCCCATCATATCCTGGAATCAGGAGTCGGAGATTAGCGCCTGGCTCCGACTCTCGATTTGCACGGTTGTGCCCCCACTGCGATCGTGTGAGTCGGGGATACTAGTAGTTGCTTGATTGACACTTCAAACTTTTGACCGCTACATCATTCAGTTTGTTTCCACCTCTGATGGCCACAAATGATCATTCTTACTGTTGGCTTCGCTTTATTAAGGTCCGTAGGTGGATGTTTCACCCCCAGTCCTTTCCATTCTTCTACAATGCGATTTATTATGTTAACCATATTTGCAGTCACCGGCAGCCTGGTTTCTCTAGCCATTGCAAATCCTGTATTAAACAGGAAGGCGCGTGGCATAGCCATTCCGCTCACCAGACACCCTTCCTCTCTGAACTCCAACAAAAGCATCGATCTCGATGCAATCACCTCTCATGCTATGACAGTCAGGGAGTATGTGGAATGAACAGTTGCATCTCGTCCGCTGACGCTTTTTTTAATAGGAAGATCCTTAATGGCCTAGAAAATTACGAGATGAACACGGGGACGATGCATCCTTTTGCTGTCAAACGGAGCGACTCAGAGTTCAGACTCGGAAGGCGTGGCGGTAGCATAGCGCTGAAAATTTCTCAACATAAAGTGTGGACGGGCGAGATTTCGATTGGTACTCCTCCCAGGACCTTGGAGGGTAAAGTATCATCGTATCATTCTGATGCATGTTTACACTGAATCACTGATCTGCATCACACGGTCACAGTCCTCATCGACACTGGTGCAGCGTAGGTACATTCTTTTAGTTCGTACAGCTGTTTTTGCTCAAGTCAACGCAGCGACCTGTGGGTTCTGGAGACTGGATGTACCGGGATTTCTGGAGATCGCGACCTCTGGGATCCCGATTCATCCGAATCTATCGAGTACGATGGGAAGCCATTTAGGATCAAATATGCAGCTGGAACTATTATCCAAGGTGATCTATGGATCGATAATGTAACCATTGGTGGATTGACTGTATGTTTTGCATCGCTTATGGCCATGACCGTTCAATTCTGACGCCAAACTAGTCAGACTCTCAGACCTTTGGTTCTGCAACGTCGTTCACTGGTTCTCAGATACAGAACAACGTTGAATTCCCTACAGACGGTTTATTGGGATTGGCCTTCCCATCCATCTCGAAATTTGGTGCTGATCCACTGTTTCGATCGCTTGTCAGACAAAACAGGCTGATCAATCCGACATTCTCATTGAAACTCTCTTCTTCTGGGGCCGAGATGTACATCGGTGGATCAAACAGTATGCTGTACAAAGGTGACATCACTTATACGCCCATAACAAATCCTGTGAGTTGAATGGTAGATAAGAGTGGATATTCCTGACATTTGGATTTTATGTAGGGATATTGGCAGGTGTCCATAAAGGACGTTCGTGTCAATGGTAATAAAGTCCTCGAAAATGTACCTGCTATTGTCGACTCTGGTGCAAACTTCATCTTCGGAGATTGGAAAAGGGTTGCAGAATTGTACAGAGCCATTGGCGCTACCCTACGCGAATATCATGGCATGGGTTACTATTACTGTGAGTTCCGGTTGGGTTCAGTACCTTGTTCTTATTGACAGCCTGCAGTACCGTGCAATTCTTTCCCAACACTGGGCCTCACCTTTGGTAGCAGAACGTTTAAAATCCCTCCCGAAGTTCTCAGACTTGGACCAATTGAGGAAGGTTCTCCGAATTGTTTCGGCGCCGTCGTCGCCCAGAACTCTCCCGTCGGTGAGATACATTGCTTTTCGTTTCCTCAATCCCCTTTTGTGGCGCTACATGAACGCGTTCTGACTATCTGACCTAGTATTTTGGACCGTTGGGGCCCCTTTCCTACAGGGTGTATACAGCGTGTTCGATTACAGTACTTTCCAGGTCGGGTTTGCGGACCTCGCTTGAATCATCGC
This sequence comes from Leccinum pellstonianum, assembly GCA_038091735.1. Lineage (NCBI taxonomy): Eukaryota > Fungi > Basidiomycota > Agaricomycetes > Boletales > Boletaceae > Leccinum > Leccinum pellstonianum. The sequence continues at coordinate 17,486 of JBBPPA010000293.1, read as the reverse complement.
GATTTGCGAATGTTCCTTGTATGTACACTACATGGAGGGCGTTGATACGCAGCACAACCTCCGAATGTTTTACCTTTGAAAAGAGCTCGACAAAAATGATGTAGACAAAGCAGTGGAAGGAGATCTTGACGGAGCTCCCGGACATTCTGCCATTCCTAATTGCGGCCGTGGCACGGATATGTTGTGGGATCTCAAATTCCTGTTCAAAACGGGAGTATGAATGCGTTGGCAACTGAGTCGAATTCCTGTGGCAACGTCACAGCCACGACGCGCCGGGAACGTTTCCCACGTCTACCACTGCACCCTCTCGTCGCCATCCCCAACAGCGAGCCAACCCACCTCACTTTTCCGGTCCGTGTTCTTGAATACGTCCGCAAGAAACAGTCAGTTACTCTGGTCTACGTGATGAACTTGAAGCTGAAGTGGCAACACGCGTACGGTGGTTTCAGCCTTTGATTGGATAGAATCTACATTTCCCACCCTCCCAAAGGTGCCCCAGTGAGTCATTCGGACGCCACCGCCGCATCATGCAATCATCACATCAGTTTGACCTCTACTTATCTCCGATGCCGCTGTGGGTATTGTTACTATTGGTTTCTCGTTATTATGTAAGGTCTGTAGGTGGATGTTTCGTCACCTTTTTTTCACTCCTTTACAATGCGATTCGTTACGATAACCATATTTGCAGTAACCGGCAGACTGGTTGGTCTGGCCATTGAAAATCCTGTACCAAACAGGAAGGCGGACTCTTGGATAACCATACCGCTCACCAGACACACCTCTCTGAACTCCAATAAGTTCGTTGCACGGATGTTTGAAAAAGAGATGGCTTCTGACAGAGCTATTTCCGCGGCCTTCCGAGGGCCTCAGATAAATGGAAGGAAACACTAGATCAGTCTCCAAGTCACCCAGCTCCGTTTTGCGCCGTGTTCTTGCTCCCGATGACGCCGGTGCAACCATCATCAGTTTTATCTACGCACCATTTGTTTTGAATTCATCTCTACCCCTGATAGCCGTAGATATCGTGACTGCTGCAGCTTCTCATAGTTCAAGGTATGTAGGTGAATGTTTCACTATCCGTCCTTTCCACTCCTCTACAATGCGATTCGTTACCATAATCATATTTGCAGTCGCCGGCAGACTGGTTGCTCTGGCCACCGCGTAAATTATACCAAACTGGAACGCGGGTGGCATAGCCATACCGCTCACCAGAGATGCTTCATTTCTAAACTCCAACAATAGCATTGATCTCCGAGATGTAACTAGCTCTCATGGTATATCGGTCGAGGAGTCCGTGGAACGAACCGTTATATCTCGTTTGCTCAAGCCTTTTTTAGGAATATTCTTAGGGGCCTAGACAACTACGAGATGGACACGGGGACGATGCATCCTTTCGTTTCGAAACGGATCGAGTCCGGACTAGGAATCCGTGGAGCTAACCTCCCGCTGACAAGTTATCGAAATGACATGTGGATGGGCGATATTTCAATTGGTACTCCTCCCCAGACATTGAAGAGTAAATATTTCTTGCATCACTTATATTTACCCTGATCTACTTTACAGTCCAATTCAGCACAGGTTCAGCGTAGGTACCTTCGTTCATCTCATACAGCTGTTTTGTTCAAGGCAACGCAGCGATCTGTGGGTGCTGCAGACTGGGTGTAGTGGGATTTCAGGAGATCACGACTTCTGGGATCCCGATTCATTCATATCTGCCAGGAAACAGAGTCAGCTATTTGAGCTCATATATACAGATGGACTCGACGTCAAAGGTGATCGATATACTGACAGTGTAACCGTCGCTGGATTCTCCTCATGTTTTGTGTTGCTTATGAGCATGGCGATTGAATCCTGACGCCAAGCTAGGCAGACGCTCAGACTTTTGGTTCTGCAACATCGTTCAGTGGCACCAGTGCTCATCCACAAAACAAGTTTCGATTTACAGACGGGATGTTGGGATTGGCCTTCCCTTCCATCTCAAAACTTCGTACCTATCCGCTGTTTCAATCGCTTATCCGACAAGGAAGGCTAATCAATCCGACATTCTCATTGAAACACTCTTCTTCTGGGGCCGAGATTTTCATCGGTGGAGCAAACAGTATGTTGTACGTGGTGACATCACTTATACGCGCGTAACAAATCCTGTGAGTTAAATGGTACTTAGATGGGAGTGGATGTTTCTGAAATTAGAATTTATGTAGGGATTCTGGCAGGTGTCCATAGACGACACTCGCGTCAATGGTGTTTACAACCCTAAGGAACGTAATGGCTTTGGCTAATATTACCGTGAGTTCCGATTACGTTTGGTACCTTGTTTTTATCGACATCGACAGCAGTACCGTGCGACTCTTTCCCGCACCTTCAGTGTCAGGACGTTTGAAATTCCTTCCAAATTTTTCAACCTTGGACCAATTGCTGAAGGTTCTCCCAGCTGTTCCGGCACCGTCCTCGCCCAACGCTCGCCTATCGGTGAGATCTTATCGCTTGCTTGCTCGCCTGCGCAGCTCAAACCTTCTTCAACGGCGTGGGCAAAGACGTGGTTCCAGGAAGAGGTCACAACAATCGTGATCAAAAGAGACGGAGAGGAGAAGATCACCGTTACCTCGACCTCGGGGCTAGACGGAGACGTCGGACTTGGTCAACGTAAATCTTTGCGTAGTCCATTCAATGTGACTCTGCAGAATGTACTTTGGGTACTGGGAACACTAACCAATTACGACGATCCAGCAAGACGAGCAATGGGGCCACTCTACGCGAAAGGGCCCGCCGTGCGTCACGCTATGAAACTTGAAAGCCGTTTGTCTTGTTGTCACCCGGGCGGGCCTCGTTACAAAGCAGGAACGTGTTGGCCACATCCTCTGAATCTTCCTTAACTGGTTGCATCTTCCGATCCCCTCGTTGTACATCGTATACAGCCGTCCTGTCGACACGTATAGGCACCGCTGGAGGGTTAAGGGAAGACGGCCGCCATATTTTAATTTTTTGTCCTGCGGGGACACCTGGGTCCAGGTCTGCCCGGAGGGCCTTAATATCACAAAGTCAAATGCGCAATTCAAAATGGATTCAATGCAGTACAGCACTACAGTACTATACAAGTAGAAAGTGGGGGACAAGGAAGTTATGCTACTATCCACTTTATCCATCTCATCTTACGATACAAAAGGTGTGCACGCGCGTGTGACCGTCCGAACACGCAGGTTGAACGTTGAGGGGTCGGGCGAGGGAGGTAAGTGTTGGTGTGGGCATCAGGATGAAGCGAGAGCGAAGTGAGAAGGGCGATGGTGAGTGGAACCGTCACGTCAGTCGTGCCGTGTCGTCGCCGTCGGGGCGAGGTTGCAAGGCGGGCGTGTGTGCATCGCGACGGTACTAGTACGTGAACCTGTTTGGCTCACGTGAGATCGATTACTACTGGCCAGCGGTGCCGCTGCAGACCTTGCGTGCGCTTGTTCAGTATTATAGATTTAGTGAAACTTGAAGTACTATCGGGTCGCTGCTCTTCCGCTCTACGACGAAAACGGGTTAGTCGAACCCCAGCTTGCTAACAGCACGTTGAAAGGGGGGCTGGTCGAAGTTCACTTCACTCTACGTTCACTACAACATTCCGGAGAGCGAGATCGATAATTGTGGCGAACGATACGTTTACCGCGAACATCGAAGAGGTACACCGTACACATTCTCCAAAGTCCAACCAGCGCCTTGGCGAGGAAACCGTTACGATGTACAAAGGGAATCCGAGCCGGTTCGTACCACTACAACCAAACACATCCCAAGCTGGTCCGGATGATGCAGGCCCTTCCGGCACCAAGAAACAGCACAGGGAACCGTATGAATCGAAGAGGAGCGAAACGATGGGAGGAAACGAAAAAGGAAAGGAACGCGCCTGAGCGGGACCGGTGACCGATTGAAAGTGTCCCGTGACGGTTACTAGTCCCGCCGATTTTGCGTTGTCCTTTGCGTCAGTTCATTCACGATGCACGTTATGCGAGCTGAAAAGTGACTCGTACTTACAAGGATATTTTTTTTTCGCCCTGCGGTTGTATCATTAGTCCGGGGCGGAGGGCAGCATCGACTGTGGTCGTTGGGGTTACATGCACAGATCACATTGACGATATATTTTGAGGTGGCGACTGCGGTATATATGGATAACGAGTGGTGAGGTCGCTTGGAAGAAAAGGCAGAGGGTTCGCGAATTCCTATCAGTACAAAACTGATACAAGCTAGTACAAAACAAGGGCCACCCCACAATAGATAATACTAGAACAGCGGTGGGGTGTGTACGGGACAAGAATACTAGTCGACTGCAGAGCTGGGAGTTAATGAGTTCAGGAGATTTGATGGAAAGGTGAGGATTTACTCAATGACCATGTCCCGGAGGGGACTCGGACGTTCCGAGTTGTTGGTGCACACGGACAGCAGAGATGGTGGTGATGTATGCTTCAGTAGTCGAGTCACTGACATTGCCAATATTATAAAATTGGGTGTGCAGTCCGTCGAGAGTGTCTCTGGGGACACTGAGACTAATCTCCTCCTCGATCTCCTCGATGACCCTTTGAGCATCATGCATCATCTTTGCTCCGTTTCGCTTCCTCTGCAAAGCCAAGTGCCACATCTTGGCCTTTCTTCGTTTGTCGGACAGAGGAGGGAACGGGGAATGCATCTGTTCACGATCAGAGTTAGAAATAGAAACAATATGTAGATTAAATACCTTCCCCGAAGAGGTGGTATCTGAGCGAGAGCGACCACCTCCGGCATTTGTATGTGACGAACTCAGCAAGCGAGTGATATCTCTTGCGAGCACTTCTCTTGAAGCATGAGAGGAAGAACGTCTTCCTTCGAGTGCCTGGCACACGAGGGGTCCAGAGTTTGACTGTGCTCCAGATTGGACAACGACGACTATAGGCCGCAACATGGGACTTGCGTCGTATGGAGCGATTCCGGAAAAAATGACGAGAATCAAATTTCTTATATCATAACTACTACGGTCGGAACGTCGGAGTTCGTAACGAAAGACACAGCCGCTATCAAACCTCAAAATTGGAGACTGTTCAGGACACTTTGGTCCTCGATCAGTAACGAGGGGATATCAGCGTACATAAAACTACCGAGACAACCGCGATGGGGGATACCGGGGGGCAAAGCAATGAAAGCTTTATACAACTGGAGTTTTGCAATTGCATCCGCCATAGGCTCGGGGCCAATGGCGGTTGGCGCGAGAAGTCCGTTGATGAATTCCTCCACGGTTCTGAGGTCGGAGTTTACATGACCAATTAAGGTTTCTGACGGCTGAAGCCAGGGGTCGGCCTCGTGGTTGCCTACAGCCTTACGCTTCGTTGGTCGAAACGTAGTTGGCCCGCCCAGCTTCGTCTCGATATAGAAACGAGTGGCGTGCACTAGCTATGATAGTATTAGTATAGGATTATAATAAAAATGAAAGCACCCACCCATGCAATCTGAGATGCTACCGTATACGAAGACGCTTCTGTTAACTGACAAACCGTAATGCCGTCGGGATGCTTCAGTTCGTCGAGAGCACCACACCACCCTGGACAGGTGATGTCGTACAACGACTTCTGAACCTGGTATCCGAAGGCTACATTTCCGAACCAAATGATCCCTGTCTCTGTAAACTTGTGGAGAATGTCGCACCCAAACTCGGGCGAGAACTTCATTTGATCCAGCAGCGCCTGCATTTGAACGTCGTTCATATTTGGCTGTATAATTCCCATGTACTCCTCGTCCCCGCAGACGAAGTATTGGGCTTTGAAGCATAAGCCGTGTCGGGCCGTGCGTACAACGTCGTCTAACTGCGAAGTCGTATTAGTTCTCTCTTTGAAAATTCCGCATTGAATAAAAATAGCACTTACATGGTGTCGGACATACTTCCAGAAGTCCGATGACCCACACGGCAAGGGAACGCCTTGCAGTGTCGCGCCGAACTGGTTTTCTGTAACGTATATCGATTGGTACTCATAGATGCAGGTGATAGAGATTGGACCTCTTACCTCGTTCGAGTCGGAACGGACTCTGTGCAATCCGCAATATAGCCACTCGGCGGATGTCGTCGAAAACCGTGTCGGGGACAGATATGCCCATCGGCTCGACCTTGATGTGCTGAAACACAAGATGCGACATCTCGGCGACTACCCGGCCCCAAGTCGGTGTCCCTGCCTGGTATATCAGGAACTGTTGGAATGCCGTACTGACACGACACGAATGTTTGAACAATTCAGGGTGAAGGGCTGGGAGGTCGACGGGTGGCGCTCGCTGGAGAATCTGCACGATTTCTGAAAGAACTGCTGGATCGACAGGACTCTCAGGCTGGGCTTCCGGGTTGGACGGGATGGGACTTTGATTGGTCTGATCTTTGAGCTCGGATAGCCATACGACGAGGTCGCCAGTGGCAACGTCTGGATCATCATCTTGGTTTTGAGGTAGCACGGTGGATGAATCAACGAGCCAGTTGTGCTGCTGCTCGACCCGCAAGTCGTCGCCCGCATTGGCGTCCATGACAGGGCAAGTCAGTAATGGTAAGTACTGCCAATGGCGACGAGCAAAAGGAGCGAGGCCTCAACTTTGCCGATCGGTTGCTACTAGGCACGCGGTCATTAAATCAAATTTATGAGTCAACTTGACGGTACACGTTGTAGTGCAATCCCACGTACTATAATACGTGTAACGCGGAGCTTGGAAATCTGGCGGCAAACTTGAAGCATGCCCATTCGCGAGCCGCGTCCCTACACTTTTGAAGCGGTTTGTTCCGCCAATATGCTTTAAAGCGTCGTAATACAGTATGGAGGCCTCAACTCGTCGAGGCATCTATGATACCTAGCACCAGATTCACGGGTTATTCCAGGCGCGACGTACCCAATAACGTCGCTGAGTAATCATCGACCCACAACCTCGTACCGCACGTCTTGCCACATGAACGGATGCTTTGCGTGTACTTGCTTGTTGTCCCTGGTCGAGGTTAAGTGAACTCGTCACCTTCGTCTTTTCCTCATCAGAATTCAATTCGGTCTGCTGGTTTTGTCTGGAATGAGACCCCGCTTGACCTACGACCGCGCTAGAACAGTAGGTCAGAGGTCACGCCAACCAGACTGGTGTCGAATTCCGTAAAGGCGAGGAGAAGAGAGACGAAAATGCTAGCAAAAGCGATCGTGATTCCAAAACTCTGATACGAGGTCAGCTAAACACGACGAGTGACAGCGCTACGACCCACCTTCCACAAGTGACTGTACACCAAACGGGAGAGACGCAGACCGATTCCGTTGACGTATGTACTACGGATTCCCCGTCTGAGAGCCCACGCTCATACATACTCTGTTGCCATCAGGAAAAGCATCAATGGACCGCTCGGCACAGTAGCCACAAAGCGTCCATTTGACTATGAAATTCGCTCACGACGAGGGCTTCGAACGAATATATTTGATTGACTAGTACCACGTCTAGTTAGCGTACACGTCAAGAAAAGTATGAGAATAGACTTGCATTGATATACGTGACTCGGAGTCACCGAAAAAGAACCGCTGTTTCCCAATTTTGGCGTCGGAAACATGCGCATGTACCAACAAGACATGACGAGGTGGATCCTGCACAATGCCAAGGAGGGCACGCTGTAGAACTCCTTGTAAAATTTCATAAGCCGACCACTCCTAGGTGTTGTCTTGCAGGGCACTGACGTCAGATTATTCCACAGGACCGCGGCGGGTTTGAAGCTTGAGAAAGTATGGGACCTCGCAGAGGCATGCATCCTCGAATACTCGGCTGCGTACTAAGAGACGAGATCCGAATTCAACCGTTGACTATGTGATGATCAAAACATACTGTGAGGATTACCAGAGCTCTTGAACCTGTTTCCACACCTTCGTCACACCAGTTCCATACTTCGACAAGAGATAAGATAGTTAGTTTTCAGTGGGCGTTACTCGATGCGGTTTTTACATACTTGGCATGTTCAACTTGATCCATCGGAACCCTGCGTGCCGCGTCGGCAGGAGCAGCCTTCCGAGCCCTCGAATCCTCGAGTGTCTCCGAACGCTTTCGAGGTTTGCCCTTCTGTATCGCCCTGGTCGTCACATCTATGGACGACCCCGACGTGTGTCGCAGTTCGGGAGGTTCATTCACTCCACCTGTCAATAGCGCCCATTGGACACGATATGTTTTCCGCATATGTGAGAAAACGTGTACTACGTCACCCGCGGATTGGACGTGTACCATACGCAAATCCCCTTTTGCATCATCATCATTATCCCCATCATCGGCATTCTGCGACTCGGCGGGACCATGTGAGTTCGAGTCTGAGTATAGAGATAAGGGTGGATCAACCAACAGATCTTTGAGAAGGCTGAGGGGGATCTCCGCCACTTTGGCCGTGGACTCGGATGGTAGAGTTGGGAAATCGTGCAGTCCGGCGAGATGTCCTAAGGGAGTTCGAGCGACAACAATCAGCTTTCGCTATCCTACGCATACGTGTGTGTGCGTGTGTGACAAACGCCCCAGCGTGGCACGGGATGGGATACTGACCTCCTTCGGGTCGACGGACGAGCATGAAGAACCGCTGGTCACCGGTCATCCGCCGTACGCGGCCGATGATTCGATCACATTGACGTAATCGAGTTCTTCGCCAGGCTCCTTCCCATCCTTGTGCTGGAGGAATTGGAATCGTAGCTGCCACGTCAAGTCCCCGACTCGGCTTGTGACCATGTAACGGTGACTGGAGGGGTCTGAGCCGCTTACGCGTCTGTCACATTAGTAATACAAAGGCCGGCGTTGCCGGCTGGGCACCTTGCTTGGGGGCGCTTTGTGATCCACTGGCTTATATTGGACTGTCGTCAATGCCGTCTCAGTTGTGAGAATAGCCTCCTAACTTCTCAAGAATCCAATCATCATCATCAACATTAATATTGCGACAATTCAGTCACAACACGATGTCGTTGCTGACACAATCAATTTACTACTGCCCAAATTTCAAATTTCCCCCTCAGTGGATGTTACTCACGTGACTGATGACTCAGCCGTAACCGCGAACTTGTTGTCAGACTCGGAGCTAGTCTTGCATCTTGTTCGTTTCAGACAATCATTCGTCCCTGCCACCATGGATATGCTCACGCTCAATTGTTGGGTCCGCTCTGAAGATGACCAGGTAATTTTACAGGTTAAGGTCTCAAAAACAGAGCAGGTCTGCGGACTTCAAAGGGTTATCAAGCAGGAGATACCAGGATCTTTTCTTACAACCGCAATCGCTCTTTACAAGCCCAAGGATCCCCTACTCCAAGAGAATCTCGTCAACTTCGTCATCTCGGAACATGCGAAGTTCATGCCGGGGCTTCATCAGTTATCAAATTTATTCCCGGAGCCGCCACCCAGCTGTCACATCCATATCATAGTGGGTATGTAGCAGAGGCGATCCAAGCTGGTCGTGAGAATTAATTCTGGTTCTTCTTTTCTAGATGTCCCATCGACAGTTGTTTGTTGGTTACGAGGGTCCTCTCTCAATGACAGTTTTTTAATTTCAATCCAACCGGGTGAAGGCATCGGTCGATTTATACCCCGCATCAAGGACAAGGAACCGGATCTGAGGAGCGTAGCCGACCGACTTATACGCTTATACAGGATATCGGGAGATGAGAACGAACTCCGAGAGAGTCTGAACAAGACGGGTGACGGTAAACTACTTGAAGGGGCCACTTTGGCGTCCAATTTCCTGGATGTGCCAGTTCTCGCCCCTTTACGCGTTGTTGTCGAAGTTTCCGCCGGTACCAGTAAGTTGACTGTATTGTCTTACTGATACTGTCTGATTCCTGCATGACAGGGTCGACGAATCCTCCCCCGTTCTCGCACTCGGGCTTTGGAGGAGCGGATCCAATTGCCGCGGCGCGAGATAGCTTCATCCAAGAGCGCCCTCAAAAGAAGTCACCATCTGATAGTTCGAAACCTTCTGCGTTTCGTGGAACCCAAGGCGTGCGAGAAACGCAGATACCCTGTGGCCGTCCTCGTGGTGCCGAAGAACTCATTCCTGTAACTCTGTTGCATCCGGTCTTTGGCCAGTTTGAAGACGACTGCCACACCGGAACAATGGCAGAAGGCGATAACCAGTTCGTTGGAAAGCTGGCAGATGTCATGTCGGATCTATACAAAGACGAAGACCAACGTGTAAAAGCAGTTAACGAGGTATTTAAACTGGTCCATATCAACCTCGACCTCTCCGCAAAGGTCCCAGGAACGAATTATACGATGGACTCCAGCCTCTCCGTCGATGATTCAGACCTTCCTCCCTTCTTCATCGGCCAATTTAAGAACGAGATGGGATCCTCAACCTCGGAGCCATATATACAAGCTGTCTCATGCTACTTGGAGGCAACGAAGACTTTCGCACCTATACGGTCGAAGTGTGCCTTGCCCTGTTTTCTTCTGGTAGTCTTTGGTGGGTATTCCTTTTTAACCTCGTCGGTATTGACAAACGAAACACTTTTCTTCAGGGCCATACATGGTGTTCGCTGGTGCAGCGTGGAATTTACGACCTGTCGTGCAAGTCCTTTCCACCCCTCTGGCATTCAACTACCATTCTACCAATACCCGAATCCAGCTCACCGTGGCACGTCACATGGCTGCATTCCGCAAAGCTCTCAGAACGCTGAAGACATATTACGAAGACTTATCCAAGGGCCTTGTGAAAGAGCACCAGTCTCGCGATACGCTGTTCCCATATCACACAGTGTTCAACTCTCTTGAAGATGAGAACACGCAAACCATCTGTTATACGAACCAGCACGACGAGGGCGGGAACAAGACGAGGCTCGTATTCTTCGGTACACTAGAAGAGGACCCTACGGCTCAGATCTGCATCAAATTCACACAACATTACTCGAAGGAGGCTCACCTACATTGCGCAAAGTCAGGTTTCGCCCCCAAATTACGAGGATACGAAGTTCTCCCTGGAGGTTGGCACATGATAGTCATGGACAATCTCATTGGCTATGATCTATTGGCCGACTTGCCCACCACCGAGCGCCTCTCCAAACCAGTGTTAGAAGCCTTCGAAACGCAGCTCAAGACGCTGCATGCCTGCAAGCTGGTCCACGGAGACATACGCGACACGAACATTTTTGTCAATAAGGATAGGACGAAACTCATGATCATCGACTTTGACTGGGCGGGGGTAGAAGACGTCGTGCGATACCCACCATACGTGAATTTTACCGACGTACAGAGACCAAAGGACGCAAGAGACGGACTTCCTATCAAGGCAGCTCATGACTTTGACATGCTCGCTGTCATTACTGAAGCATGGGCCACCAAGAACTCGTGACCATGTGTACCATAGCTGTATACACATAACAAGGCATGCCTTGCTTCTCTACGGCGGGAAAGTGATAAGGAGGGCCGAAGAGAAAAGTAAAATCATACATGTTAGGCTATAGTAGTGTACACTAGAACCTATTCAAACTACAAATTCTTTGTCTCGTCGCCGTCTGCTACAGTGGACAGCAATGTCGATGGCAATAGCAGGGCTTAGTGTATTCATTCCAGATCACTCTCAGTTCGTTGGATCTTTGCTTGCTTTTCCTGAGTGTCACAGGTAGGTGATGTAAATAGCGAGAGTGGATAATCATTCACAAATTTTTGCACAAATTCTGTATTATAACTGCACTATGGCCATACGCAAGCAAGGTCTCCAGCGGCACCGTCGCTGCCTAGTGGCCAACCTGGGAGTTGTGGATTGGCGATAGAACTTCGACGTAAATGAATGTCGGTGTGACCAGACGCGGTTGAGGGAACCTATTACTGCATTTGGCATTGAGGCAGATATGTACAAGTTTTCAAGTACTACGGACTCGTCCACCATCGTCTGTCTGGTGCCACTGCAAGAAACTTGTTGATCATTCGCGCAAGCCCATGTCTCAGTCTGAATCACCACTACCTGCGGTCATCGCTAATATAGTCTCTCCCGCTCACACTGAGCGTGCGCTTCCGTGCTTGGCCGAACTCGCGGACCAGGCCTTCGCCCTCGCCGATCAGCAAGCTGGCCATGACCCAAGCAACGCCCTTCCAGGCATTTGCACCAAAAATCGTCAGGCAAGGATACTATACACTGTGGAAGACAGTGTGGAACTCCCAATCAAAGTGGTCTTGTACCAGGATGTGGTGCAAATCCAGCGAGTGGTCGTCAATATGCAAACAGAGACCGTGCAATGCGATGGCCGTCCTAGTCTTCCCATAGAAATGCGGCAGATTGAGCGCGCTAGACAAGAGATCAAGCTATATCTACAGGCGTCGTTGAAGACCCTGCAGGATGTATGGAGCTCACCATGGACACACAACTTTGAAGGTCACTGCATCGCTTGGCAGGTGAGGTTGTGTCTGTTTTTCTTTTGTGTATCTTTAAACTAACGAATCTCTGTCAGAACTTTTTGAGACGTCTCGAGTCGAATGGTATTTCCTCCGCCCAGTCACAAGCCTGCGCCGATCCCCCTTTCTTCGAGAAGCCATGTCCGTCTTGCGACGTGTTCACGACGCTGTGCACCTCGTGTTATGCTGTCATTTGCTTGAATCGGGATTGTCCTGTATCCCGGCTCATTCCATTCCAGTTATGCTCCCGCGATACCTATATGGCCTCCTGTCTGCCTTGCTTGCAGAACACACGGGCCTTCCCGCCTCCGAGTTTCGGTCAATGTCCCGAATGCAATCTCTGGTTCTGTAATCGCGAGCTGACCTGGTGCCTGGGCCGACCCAAAGAGACTGCGAAACAGAATCCAAGTGACACCTCACATAGGATATCAAGCAGTGTTCGAGAGCACCCACCGAAGCCAATCGTGTGTTCTTACTGTGATTTGGGTCAAGCCGTGTCAGAATGCTACAATGCAAGATGTTGGTCGAAAGAAGGAGGAAAAGTCGGAAGTCTAAGAATCTGCCAATCATGCTCCCCTGGGGGTGGAATCTCGTGCGCGTGCGAAGGTGGTTGGTTCTGCGACAACTGCAAGGAGTCACCGACGGCAGACTGTCTCAAACAGTGCCCACAATGCAAGCGGGCGTATTGTGTCCCCGGGTGCTCGGAATACATCCAATTCTGCCTCGAGTGCGGTGGGACAACGCTGTGCGACGATTGTGCGGAAGAAGACTGGAGTTCGTTCACGAAGCTGGACAGGCCAGAGGTGAAGGTGGAGCTGGTCCGCGCATGTCAGACTGATTCCTGCCGGAACATGTGTTGTGAGAAGTGCCTGCAGAGTCAGATGTGCACAGACTGCGGCCAGACGTATTGCATTACGTGCCTGATGGAAGGCGGCTGCTGCAGGTCCTGCGATAACCTATTTTGTGAGGAGTGCCTACACTGTTGCCATAGCTGTGGCAAGATGTATTGCGATAAATGCCTGCTGTCCGGGTATTGCCTCCAGTGCAGCCCTTACTATGTGCCCCCGGGATATTAGCACAGACTCGGACCGGGAATATTTGAGTGATCAGTAGTACTAGATCTGATATCGATTACTTGCATATGTACTCGAGGATGCACCAGGTTGCTTGTCCGCCTTGCGGCGTTCGTCTCCGCCAGTTTCAGTGCACCCATCCGCCACGCCCCGCCTCGATTTCCTGCCAATAGCTGGGGCACGTCTTCGCAGTTTCGACAATGCCCCAAAAACCAGCCAGGCGGGATCTAGCGTCGTCTTCAGGTGAACGAACGCCAATTTCGCATGTACTTCCCAACCATAAGTACTTCTCCTGCCCCCACAATTCATGTCATGTCCAACCTTTTGTAACGATCTATCAGGTTCCGCGAGCGCATCCAGCTGTCGTGTTGAACTTACCACGCGCATACCCGCGGCTCGTGTAGCATAGATTTTCCCCGGTCGGAGTGGAGTAGATAGATGAACGGATTCTAGAAGCCGTTCGATTCGTCCGAGGTGAATACCAACGTGGTGTCGGGCGCCCATGCAGGGTAGTTGACCGACTTGGTAAGTTTCTCGCCAGCAACGCGTGTCTTGTTGTTGAAGACCAGGAAAGCGTCCTCAGGGTGAACCAGTTACAGTACATCGGCAACGTGGATCAGGGGCATGTCCAGATTGTACCTTTCGAGGGCGAAGGTCATGGTTGGCGACGTGCCGAGTTGATCAAGGAGGCGGTCGTACTCGAACACGAGTGGTATGACCGGCACCTGCTCTGACTGGTGGAACTGCAACGCGTCCGAGTCGGCCTCTCTAGTAGCCAAAGATTCTGATCAGGTAGATACAATACGACTGTCCAGCATGCGGTGGATCGCTTACTTATTAACGTCCTTTGTACTATATTCTCCAACGTGCTGTTTTTCTGAGACCCATGGCCAACCTGGGAGTTAACGTTGTGGAATGGCGATAGAAACTTCGACGTACATAAATGGTGACCAGGAAGGAACTTATTACTGCATTTGGCATCGAGGTTTTCAAGTAGACTCGTCCACCATCGTCTGTCTGGTGCAAGAAACTTGCTGATCATTCGTGCAAGCCCATGTCTCAGTCTAAATCACCACTACCTGCGATCATCGCTAATATAGTCTCTCCCGCTCACACTGAACGTGCACTTCCGTGCTTGGCCGAACTCGCGGACCATGTCTTCGCCCTCGCCGATCAGCAAGCTGGTCATGACCCAAGCAACGCCCTTCCAGGCATTTGCACCAAAAATCGTCAGGCAAGGATACTATACACCGTGGAAGACAGTGTGGAACTCCCAATCAAAGTGGTCTTGTACCAGGGTGTGCCTGCGGTGCAAATCCAGCGAGTGGTCGTCAATATGCAAACAGAGACCGTGCAATGCGATGGCCGTCCTAGTCTTCCCATAGAAATGCAGCAGATCGAGCGTGCTCGACAAGAGCTCAAGCGATATCTACAGGTGTCGTTGGACACCCTGCAGGATGTATGGGGCTCACCATGGCCCAACAATCGCGACTACGTCGCTTGGCAGGTGAGGTTGTGTCTGTTTTTCTTTTGTGTAACTAATGAATCTCTGTCAGAACTTTTTGAGACGTCTCGAGTCCAATGGTATTTCCTCTGCCCAGTCACAAGTCTGTGCCCATCCCTCTTTCTTCAAGAAGCCATGTCCGTCATGCGATGCGTTCACGACGCTGTGCACCTCGTGTCATGCTGTCATTTGCTTGAATCGGGATTGTCCCGTATCCCGGCTCATTCCATTCCAGTTATGCTCCCGCGATACCTATATGGCCTCCTGTCTGCCTTGCTTACAGAACACACGGGGCTTCCCGCCTCCGAGTTTCGGTCAAGGTACTAAATGTAATCTCTGGTTCTGTAATCACGAGCTGCGCTGGTGCCTGGGCCGACCCAAAGAGACTGCGAAAGAGACTCCAAGTGACACCACACGTGGGATATCAAACAGTGTTCTAGAGCACCCTCCGAAGCCTATCGTGTGTTCTTACTGCGAGTTGGGTCAAGCCGTGTCAAACAAATGCTACAATGCAAAATGTTGGTCGAAAGAAGGAGGAAAAGTTAATCTAAGAATCTGCCAATCATGCTCCCCTGGGGGTGGGATCTCGTGCGCGTGCGAACGTAGTTGGTTCTGCGACAACTGTTACAAGGAGCCACCGACGGCAGACTTTCTCAAGCAGTGCCCACAATGCAAGCGGGCGTATTGCGTCCCCAGGTGCTCGGAATACATCCAATTCTGCTCCGAGTGCGGTCGGACAACGCTGTGCGACGATTGTGCGGAAGAAGATTGGAGTTCGTTTACGGAGCTGGACGGGCCAGAGGTTCAGGTGGAGCTGGTTCGCGCATGTCAGACTGATTCCTGCCCGAACATGTTTTGTGAGAAGTGCCTGGAGGAGCAGTATGAATGCCCAGGATGCTGCCAGACGTATTGCAATTCGTGCCTGAACGAAGGTGCCTGGTGCAAGTCCTGCGAGCGCGTATTTTGTGAGGAGTGCATACAGTGTTGCCGTAGTTGTGGCAAGACGCATTGCGAAGAATGCCTACGGCAATCCGGGTACCGGTATTGCCCCCAGTGCAGCGATGCTAGTGATTTCTAGTAGATCTAATATCGATTACTTGCATATGTACTTGGATCCACCGCGTTCGTCTCTGCCTGTTTCAGTGCAGCCATCCGCCACGCCCTGCCTCGATTTCCCATTCCTGCAAATCATGTTCTCCCTTGGGTGGACTATGATGCGTGTGCGAATATACTAATTGGATCTGCGACGACTGCAAGGCAATGCTGAAGCTTCCCGCCGCAATCATGCAAGCACGGGGGTATTGCATCTCGGGCCAGTATCGTTACATCGCATTCTGTGCCGAGTGTGGTCAGACGGCATTGTGCGACGACGGTATGATCTTCGAGGACTGTATACGACAAGATCGTACCAACGGGCCGGCAAAGTCGTTGAACTAGAATATATTAATACCTGTACATACACTTGCTCGTTCGCAACTTGTGGAGCGATACATAAATTACTCGGAATCCGTATCCTATGTCGCCGTCCACCCCCGCAAGAGATGAAGCAACCCGTTAACACCAGAGAAGTACTACATGTCGTCCCATTCGTCCCATATCCCATCCACGGTCGAAAGATTTCCTCCTGTAGGTGTGTTGGGAGTAATTTCCTCAGTTTCCACGAGCTCGACGATCCGATCACTCAGCCCGTCCTCATCGTCCTTTTGACCCCGCATCGCAACGAACAGCGGTCCGTCAGAAAGCGGTCCTTGGATGAGGAGACGTACATCGACCCCCTCGATAACTTGTCTGAGTAGACCTGTCTGCGTATCCCTAACTTCAATGAATTCCGAGGAGAAAAGGAGAATGTTGGGGGCACGGTGAATAAAAGAGTTGGCCTTGATCTCCCAACGAATGTACGTAGAGTCGCGCGTAGGCTGACCGTATTTGGTGATATAACAACCCATCGCTATCAAGCACACTTGTCAAGGCGGTGTTCAGCAGGATCGCGCTGGTAGACTCACTGTCATAGATGACCATGAGTTCTGAGGCACCGAGCCGGATGAGTCCGATAGGTTTGGCAGCTTCACAGCGAGATTTGAGGTCCGCTACGGAAGCATTATGCGAAGCGCCACCAAAGTCCGGGACAATGGTAATACCGGACGCCGAGGAACTGATGTTACATGTTAGGCAAGCCAAGGGCACGGTAGACTTCATACTACATACCTGCCTAGGTTCGTGATGACGATACCTCGCTCCGTACAGATAGCAATCGTCTTGGCCAATGGCAGGATGGCGGATGCTTCCTTCGGAACATACAAGGGCTTGCAGAATATGTCAGTAACCGTCTGTATTCCATACGTCGATGAAGAAAACGCCCACACACCTCGCCATAAGGTCGAAAGGATAGCAAACCACCGTGCGGAGCCCGAGATGATGACGCGCGAAGTTCAGAAGGGTGAATAGGCTCTACTGCATGCACAGTGACTTGTAAGAAGTTCTTGACAGCATAAAGAACTGGAAATAACACGCTTCAGATCGAGACGGCGGGGGAGAAAAAGCATCTTACTGATCGTCCTGTC
>JBBPPA010000292.1:0-26322 GCA_038091735.1 Leccinum pellstonianum | reverse complement strand
AAATAACAATGAACTTTGAATATTGAATATTGAATGGCGAGGCTCGTCAGTGTAGACACCAATGAGCCAATAGGAGAAAGATGGACCTTGCTTCCGCAAGCAGCTCAAAGACTTGAATGAGCAAGGGATGTAAGTGGATTTATTAACCACACTGCCAGTGGCATACTATACTAGCTACTAATCCAATCCCACAGGGAACAGATTCAGAGCAGTGGGAGGGCAGGGGTCCTCCTGCAACCCTTTGTGATCTCTCGTGCTGTCATGGAGACATTGCCTGGCGCCAGCACCAGTTCCGACATCCTGGACATTTCAACACTTCTGGCAGCGAGTCACTTTGACTTCAAGTTGCACTTTGGTGGTGGAGATTACTACAGTGAATTCCATCCCTTTTAGCAGAGTCTTTGGCATGAACTTGGATGTACTTTAGTATAAATCTCATCTCATTGTACTGTATACTGTACACTGCTTATAGATGCTTTCAATCAAGTTTTACTAGTCTGGCACCCAACTGGCTATAAATGGAAATGGTCATCACTTTGCACTTTGCAAAGATCTTGTGCTGTGTTTTTCACCAAGAAACCCGCCAAGGTATGCCACAGTCGGTGTTTCTTCTCGGTCCATCTCTTTTCAGCATCTTCAAAGGCACCCATGCATCTCTCAATCATTTGGTACTAACATTCTACTAGTAGTCCTAGATAGGCAGGTTCTATATCCTATGATGATAAAAGGTGTGAACACCTTTGAAAGTGCATACAGGGTTAGATGTTTGACATCTGAACCGTCTGTCCAAGCATACATCCAAGCTTCTGAGGAAATGTTGGTCAGTTTCCAGATGGTTGAAAGAAGATGGTGGTTAAAAGCATACTTTGTGTGTCTGTCTGAGTTGTCTGTCCCAGGCGTCTGAAATGTGTGTTCGTCTGGAGCATCTGTCCATGCATCCAAATTTTGCATCTGTCTGAATTTTTGTGTCTGTATCCTCAACTTAATCGTCCATCTAATGTCCAACCAACCAACATAACCTCCACTCTACATTGATAATTTCCATTGTATGACATCAACATAGATTTTGATGCATCTTCTGTTTAATGGTCATGATTGGTATAGGCAGGAGTTTGCATGGGTTGGAGTAAGGTGAGGTCTACAAGATTCTTTCTTATACACTCCAATATCCAAGGCATTTTGAACTACCTTGTTCTGTATTCCATGGCTTTGGATCACTTTGACAGTCATTAGAGAATTAGTGTTGCATCATCTATCAAGACTTTGATATGGATATGATCAACTTGAATAAGATTTTGAACACCAGAGTTCTCAACTGGCTTCAAGGTGGATTTGTAACTGAGCATTTGCTATAAGATGGTTGGTGGTCAATTAGAATGTGCATCTATGTTTACCTCCTCTGATGGTGTAAGGTCTTGGAGTTCCTTGCCTTTGCTCTCGTCTTTGTCTTTGCCCTTTTGGCTCTTTGCCTTTTCTTTGCCTTTTCTTTGGACCTAGACATACATGAGATGAATATGCTCACAAACATTTTTCTATATCAGTACAACTGTTTTGTTTTGTTGCTTTTTTGGACAGGTAGGTGCGACTTGTAATTGCCTTTCACACCCTGCCCTGATGAATGGACTGATACCATTTACTGACCTATATTTCAGTTTTGCATTTCCTATTGAAATATATAAAGACTTAACAGGACAGCTGATCAATTGCAACATGCTTGGAAGATTCTCATGGCCACCAATTCCAAGCAGTCCCTTGGTAATAATGGTAACCACTCTGAAAACCCAGTTCTTCATCTTAGAATCTGGAAAAAATATAAACAAGTTCCATACTTGACAAAGGAGGCTAAAGACCAGTTCTCAAAGACTCTAAAAGGAATAGATGACTTGTTGTCAGTGATTGGAAGATTTGTTTATCTCTTTTTGTCAATGCTCAGAGAAGTGGGCACATTGTACACAAAAGGGGGAAACTGATCAAAAATGGACTCGAATGAGATTGACTTGGTGAATATCAAAGATCCAGCTCAAGATCATTGTGAAAGTTAGAGCTTAAGCTGAAAGCATCTGGTGCATCCAGCACTTGATCTGACCATTTCTATATTGGGGCACATATCAGAATCTTCACCTAGGAGCTCCTGCATCTGCTTGTAGTGATCAAATGATGTGTCTATGTATCACAATATCAGAGGAAACTGACATGAGGTTCATAGAATACTGGGAAGAGTGAATTGTGTACCTCGTTTGGGTGATCGTGCAGCCACCAGTATCAAGCCACCTTTTGTTCTGCATTGTGAAGTTGAAGAAAGTCATTGATATGACATCATGCTCAGTCCAGTAGGTAAGTGCTATGCATTTTTGAGTCATCACTGTTAGTGGCACTCCTTACTAATGTATCATGGATTTTCAGCTTGCAATTGGGCAATCATGGCCTACAAGTCAGCTTAGAAATGGTGGGTTTTGAAAAAGGTCATGAATATGTTCAGCCCAATAGGTACTAAGTGCCATGTATTTTTCTGAGTCACCACTGCCTCCTTACTAATTTATTTTTTAGCTTGCAATTGCATAACTTTGACAAAATTTTGGTGTGTCTATGTATCACAATATCAGAGAAGACTGACATGAGGTTCGTAAGATACTGGGAAGAGTGAATTGTATACCTCATTTGGGTGATCGTGCAGCCACCAGTATCAAGCCGCCTTTTGTTCTGTATTGTGAATGTCAGCACCATGCTCAGTACTCCATATGCCTTGTCCAGGCCCATAGCACCACATGGAATAGTATACCTGTTGAAATATTGTCGAGAGGAGATAATGAAAAGAAGACAGCTCTTTGTTACAATGTTGATATGCTCATGTTCATATACCTGCAGCTACCAATTGCCACAAAGTACTCAGTCAATAGCAGCAATGGCAACTCTATTTCAAACCATCACATAATCATACACCAACACTCTTTCAGCTCTGAGTACCAGTTGGAACACACTCAAATATACTTGATCTATATCCTAATACCCTCAAAACTCTTTTCTTCACACCTTAGAAAAAATTGCACACTATTCATTGATCCACTGCACATTATACCTAATAAAGCTAACCATGTCAATACATGCTCTCTCCTCATGTAGTATAGCCCCCCAGCATGGACCATGTAATCATAGAAGAGCATCCAGGTTAAATTTAGCAACTAAAATTCTTTCAGCCATGGACAAGTGTTTGGTTGAAGGTGGTGGAATTTGTGGTGTGGATTTATTCCACAGAACTAGAATCAGAACACATACTGTCACATACCACTCAAGGAACTCAAGTGTGCTGAAGTTTAGGACTTCAGGTACATTTTTATGCAATCCATGGCTCCTGTCTAACAGCTCAACATGCTACTGCTTACTTTTCCAATGGCTTCATGTCATTAGGAGTCATTTAGGACTATCCCTGTCATCACTTTGTTCCCCCTGCAAAGTTTTCTTTGCACTGTCAGTCAATTGGAAGTCTGTGCCATTCAGGTACATTCCATACTCTGTCTAACAATTTGATATACCACTGCTTGCATTGCCAACTACTAAACTACATCCTCGTCCTCATCCTGATGACAATGGGCATTCATCCATGTTTGATTTCTCCACATGTGCATGGCCAGTAGTTTGGGACACTGGCATGCAGCGGCCACAGGAAACTATATTAGTTGATGCACCAGGTGGGCATCCAGGATGCCCAAGTTGGCACAGTATACTGGTCTAAATAAATTGTAGTTGATGCACCAGATGAGCATCCAAGATGCCCAAGTTGGCACTGTATAGATGCCTGTTTTCCATGCATAACAATACAATGTCCAAAATCATGTTTGTTAGATCCAGCGAGCATCCAAGTGGGTGTCTACTGATCTGAAAGAGCAAACTACAGTAGATGTTTCAGGTGGCCATCCAGGATGCCTGCTTGCATGCAGAAACTACAGTAGTGTATACAAATTGAATCAACCCTAAGTCTAGGATAAGTCAAGAAAAGAGACCCATAACTCGACGCTCAGTGATAGCATCTGATGGCAGCTCAGACAGTGGCCTCTACTCTCACATATGGAACGAGCTTATGAACAGTCTCTATCAAGCTGTTCTCGTCGATCTTTCCATTTTGCCTCAAGACTTTCATGCCCAACACCTGTTGGATGTCATTTCAGGACTGGCCAGTACTATCATGCCCATTTCTCCTCCCGTCAGCCTGCCTAGTAGGTGGTCATTACCTGCCCCTCAGGCTCGGAACACTCCAAGCCCAATCCCCCTCTCACCACTGTTCACCCCAACTCCATCAATCATCGCCCTACCAGATTTGGACTCTTTGGATTCTTCTCTACACTCCACTGCAATCCTGGACCTGTTGCCAAGTGGCTCCTCAGTCAAGCCACTTTTCTCTCAAGCACTGGAGGTGCACACGTTGCAGCCATCCAAGTCCAGATCCACCATGCCACTGGGTGCCATTCCTGTGGCCGTCGTGATTTCAGACCACAGCCTGCTGCTTGACAGCTACACGAATGGTGGTAGGATCAGCAATTCTGCTGCACTTCCTATAATCGGTCCATAGTTTTCTCCACCGATCCAAGAAGTTTGTATTAAATCCAATGACCGTCGACAGTGACCCACATAATGCACATAAGCAAGTCGTGGATGAGCATTTTCTTCCACAGCTGGCATTTTGTGTTCCATCTGACTCACACTTCCCACTCCGCTCCAAGCCTCGACCAAACCGCAAATCAGGCTTTGCATAGTACATATGCAAGGTGGGATGTAATCAATCCAGACCGCTCTCTGTCATCCGAGTCGGTCTATATCATCTTCAAGGACCAACAGTGGGAAGCCTCTGGAATTTATTTGAACACATAACAAAGTCTACCCTCTTACCACCTTTTTTTCTTTGTAACAATTTTTCCCAACCACCAAATCTTACTAGACCTTTTGTAAAAGCTTTATATACATTTAATGAATGGACTGACACCATTTATTGACCTATGTTTCAGTTTTGCATTTTATTTTTTAATTCCCATTGAAGTATATAATCTTTTTATTCTTATGTGTGATAACTTAGTGCCTCTAGTAATCCAATTGAGAAATAATATCAATGATGGAGGGTTGGGCAGCATGCTTATTTGCTGTTGATATAGCTGGCTGTAGGATGGTATATCCTCATTCAGAAGACTGCAAAAATGTGAGTATTCTCTATTTATATTCAAAAATAATAGAATCTTACCTTTGGCATTTAAATGCCAAATGAATGAAAGACAACATATTAAGAAAATGTGAGACTACCTCAATAGAAGTAAATGTCTGGCATCTTTCAACTATTGCACTCAAATTATTTCCAGGCCTATTACCTCTATTGCCATTACTCTGGCAAATGCCAACTAAGTCCTGTATCTCCTTTCCAGCAGTCGAGATGCCACCTGACCTATGAAGAATATCTAGAAGGCTACCAGCCCAACTCTTGGTGTCATGTACAGTGAAACTAAAAGTAGCAGCCCCAAGATTGCCAATAAAAGCAACAGCCTTGGGGTTGTTTGCCACATTACTTGATTTATACCATGACTTGCCCAGGGGTACCCCATTCCTAGCACAAGGTTGACCATGTCCACCATTATGTCTAGGAGCTCTATCATCAGACTGAGTACAAGACTTTGTTGGTGGTCTCAAGACTGAATGAGCAAAGAATTATATATAATATAGTTGGAAATATACTAACTTTTCACAGGTAGCTCTAGGCTGAGTAGAAGACTTTGCAGCTAGTGAGCTGGAGACTGGTGTAATCAAAGAACTAATTATACACAATATAAATATACAGACTCTCTATGGGTGGCGCTGGACTTTGAGTTATCCCTGTCTGTGCCACTCACTTCATCAGACTCTTCTTCAGAGCATTCTTCAGAGCCATCTATAGTGGTCCATCTAGAGGCTAAATAAGTAAAGGACATTGAGAAATATATATAGCTGACTGTTGGTGGAAAACTTCTCTCAGCCTTGATTGGTTAACGTCCATGTCTGCCTCCATGCCCATCTCTTCAGCATCACCTCTGCTGATCATAGAAGATACTTACTCTAGTATAACTCTAAAGGAGTACAAAAACACTATAAGAATAACTATGCATTACTGTACAGATATGGGCTATTATCTATGTACAAAATAATAGTAAGTATTTCAACTGGTGCAATTAAATAATGACTCACTGATGCTCATTCCAGCTGGCTTGTGGCCTATGCCAGGTTTGGCAGCTGGACCGTAACATCACTGGTATGCCAAAGTCCTTCACTGCTGGCGGAAAGCACATCTCCACCAGCACACACTGCTATCCAACAGAGAACCAGAGTCTCGAGCTCAAAATTGTCTAGGGGATACACAAGGTAGTATATCACGAGTGTCTAGATCTCCAACTTGCATTCCAAAACTTGCTGGTTAAAATTCACAAAGATGAGCTGTGAGTATCTCTAATAATTTTTTTGATTTTAAAAATATATTTCCAAGCCCTACTTACTTCCAAATAGAAAGCTTAAGGCTATTGACCATGCATCAAGGGAGGATTTCTTTGTCTCCTCTGCATCAGACCTGCAGTTACTGCTTTTTGACACATGCGCACCCCATCAACCAACTCGCCCATCTTCTCAGGCTAATGCTGCCAGTGGTCCATTTTCGCAGGCCATTTCATCAAATCTTGAAGACAACTTGAACAGGTTTGAGTGAGGACTCGGATGATATACCTGCCGCCTTCCGCTACTATTGTGTCACTTGTTCTTTAACTTCCAGCAGAACCCATGTTGCCTTGTTCTGAGTCACCTAGTATTACATATGTCAAACTAAAGCCTTCTATTATGTGCCAACAAATTATTTAATTTATTAAGACTGTTCAATTCTCATCTTTGTCCAATCTGTCTCTGTCATGCATGATTACTAATGATCCATCGTCCATGCGCCAGCAGAATCCAAACACTCAGGTGAGATGATGTCCATACCTTGAAATCGGTGCAGGAAGATAACACGGAGAATCTGATGACCTCCAAATAGAGCAGTGAGATGATCCTCTCCCACGCATTGTCCACTGATCCGCCCCCAAGGACCCTCCTTCTATTGCATTCCTGACATCGACCATGCATGATCTCAAGTTGCTGGCCCAAATTTACATGAATTCACTGCCACTTACAACAGGGATCTAGGTTGAGTACTGTAATGATAGATTGAGTGGCAACTTGCTTTGTTATGATGTTAAAAAAAGTCACATTGAAAGAAGAAGGCAAAAACAAGCAAGGGGTGGTGCACAGATCTGGCAGGCAAGAAGCAAAGAGATCCAGTGAGAGCAAAACACAGGAAAGAGAAGGGCAAGAAAGAGGGAGATGAGGGTAGAGGCAAGGAAGATTAGAGCAAGGAAAAATAGATGATGAAATGGAAAGGTGGTTGAGAGCTGAATGGAGGGTCTGAGCAATGAGTGCATGTAGCTTGTTACATAAGATCGATTAGCAATGCCCTTTATATTATCCTCTTCTACAACACTATCCAAGCTCAAGTGTTTCCTGTCCTTAAATTGTCTACTGCTTCTACTGGATCAAAAAGGAGTGGACATAGATGACAAAGGAGTGATGCTGGATGAAGATGACAGCTTTATGAAAGAGGACCTTGAGAAGGAGATGGAGCAATTGGCCATGAATGACCAGGATGTGACTGAGTTAGCCAGTTATAAGCCCATATGGTTTTTGTTTTATGGGATATTTTACTTGTAGGGAAAGAGTGGATGAATGAGGGTGGAGACCAGCTGTTGGCCCTAGACCCAATGCCAGTTGGTAGCGATGCTTAGAGTCGAAAGGATAAGACTTACATCTAGTGCTTCTTAAGATGTTGAAGAAGAATCTCATGGGTCTCAAGAGGTCATATGAAGGCTGGCAGAGCCCTCCCTCACTCATGATGGAGACAACAGTTCTTTTGAATTCATACCAAAGCTGGCAGAGTCCTCTCTCTCTCACAAGGAGATGACTGTTCTTCTGAATTCATTACTGAAAAAGGTACATTGCTGTTCTCTGAAATGACATTTGATTTTTTTTTAGCAAAGTGATACAGAACACACCAAGTACTTGACTATGCTCAAGTATCACACTTTTCTGCATCCTTAGAGAAAGGGCTAGCACTAAGAAAGACAGGCACTTGGAATAAAAATAAGAAGAGATTAAGATCTGCCTCTCCAACATTGTCATAATGTCACGGCCCATGTTTGCCAAGCTCATCAGCTCAAGGTGAAAATTAATCATGGCCATGATGAGTTGGCCTAACAGTTTTTACTCTCACCTTCTCAATCTGTGCACATATAGCCCTTGATATCATTCTTGCAAAAGCTGAAGATAACTACTTCAATTGTCCCTGCCTCAACTATTGTACCACCAACGCAGATAAAATAAGGGTGCATCTCCTGAAGACTTGTGTTTATGTTCAAGATCAAGAATTTGCTCTCAATGCTGCCTGTATGTGCACCAATGCTGAAAATGACCTTGAGAGTGTGTATCAATTCAGCTATGGCATTTGTTTTTCATTCCTTGAATCATGCACACTCATCATTTGATCTCAGATCACAATACACATTTTCATACTCCATCTCTGTCATTTATATTGGCAGTCCACATGAAGATCCTGTCCTGTATGATGAATCTTTCTACAATGAGGACAACATGGATGAAACTCCTCCCTCTCCAAATCCTGCCATTTTCTCGCAACATTGCAACACCTTGTCTCAATCAGGTCTTCTCATTGACCTTCTACATATGCTGGTCATATGTACCAACTGTTCTCAAGCATTAGAACCTCAACTTGCCCATTCTCATGTTCTGAAGAATTTCAAGATATGCTCAATGACTTGGCAATCTCTGCATGCTCTCTATCTCCCACGCAGGTCATTCCCCTCATCATTGGCCTCAAAATGACTCTGGGCTTTGTCTGCACTTTCGAATCTTGTGGTGTCGCTATAGGTTCCAAAAGCTCCCTTCAATGCCATTATGCTGACTTCCATATGAGTGCACAGATATTTGTCCAACTACTTGTCTGCCATGTGTTCCAATGACCAACCAACCTCTTGCCCTCAACTCTTCCATAGATCCTCGTAGAATGT
Organism: Leccinum pellstonianum; assembly: GCA_038091735.1. NCBI lineage: Eukaryota > Fungi > Basidiomycota > Agaricomycetes > Boletales > Boletaceae > Leccinum > Leccinum pellstonianum. The sequence continues at coordinate 17,209 of JBBPPA010000292.1, read as the reverse complement.
CTGTTTTCCTGTACAGGTCTTGATGGCTTGAAGGCCACTCCGTTAAAGACCTGTTGTCTTTGATTGATGCTCCTAATATATATTGCTCAAGCACAACTTGGTACAGGGGGTATGTGTGCATGCATGGCACCAGATCACACAACCTGACCTTCTTCCCTCCCCACACTTAGTATATTTCAACAACTATGCTGCTGAGAGTCCTTTTGAAAAATGCTGAGGGCTTCAATTACCTCCATACTATAAGCCTCATTGCGGCATTGGAGTTCATGCTGATGTCACATTGGAGTCATTTGATTTCGTCAACTTTAGCAACGAGTTGAGGGACTCAGAGGTTGGGCTGTGGAAGGATGATCGAAATCTTCCACTAGGCTGGGCAAAATACACTCACAATGCCACTAGAATTTGAAGCCCTCAAGTGCTCTGGTTGAAGTTAATCAGCTTTCACACCTGCATTGGTATCCGTTGACTCGGCTGCTGCAGAGCCCTGCTGTAATTCTGGCCTCTTCCAGAGCATGTCTCAGGATGCTGGACTCATAGGCTTAACAAGAGGCAGCTCAAAGTCGCTGGTAGAAGTAGAATGTCGTTGCTCATAGAGGGCACTGGAATTTGATTGGGAGAAGGCAGACTGGGATTATTGACTATATACTTCAATGGGAATTAGAAACTAAAATGCAAAACTGAAATATAGGTCAATAAATGGTGTCAGTCCATTCATTAGATATATATAAAGCTTTTACAAAATGTCCAGTAAGATTTGGTGGTTGGAAAAAATTGTTACAAAGAAAAAAAGGTGGTGACAGGGTAGACTTTGTTATGTGTTCAAATAAATTCCAGAGGCTTTCCAGACCATTCCCAATTGATTCCCCGACCTTGAAAACCCCCATGTACACTGTTGCTTACTTCTAGAAGTCGTTTGTTGAATTGATATACCAGTAAAGGGGGAGGGAGGCCCAGGGGGAGGACATTGGTTACCACTATGAAATAGATAGCTAGCACTTAGCAAACCATTGAAAAATATGTTTGATAGATGTCTAATGGTATGGGACAGTCAATTAGAGCTATCCTAGATGTCACTTCAAATTGATATTACCAGGGGAGGGGGGGACCAAAGGGCTACCACTATGAAATAAATATCCAGTGCTTAGGAAATGGTTGGAATATGTTTGATAGATGTCTAATGGTATGAGACAGTCAATTGGAGGTATCCTAGATGTCACTTCAAATTGATATTGCCAAGGAAGGGGGTAGAAGGAGACCAAAGGGCCACCACTACTAGATAATTTGCCAGTGGTTAGAAAATGGTTGGAATATGTTTGGTAGATGTCTACCCATATATGTTATCATCTTTGTTTCTTTGTAACAATTTTTTCCAACCACCAAATCTTACTGGACCTTTTGTAGATGCTTTATATACATTTAATGAATGGACTGACACCATTTATTGACCTATATTTCAGTTTTGCAGTTTAGTTTTTGAATATAAAGTAGTTGTCTGGAGGTGGTGTTGAGCAATTGTGTGATATTTTCAATCTCGATTTGAGGGTGCAACAGCTGTGTGATGAATAGTCAATGTGTCACAATGTCAGATATTACAGAAAAGCAGACATGCTCACCCCATGTGCAGCATGCAGATTTTTTTTGTTAACTTTAAAATTGAATTTTCCATCATTCCCCCAGATGAAAATGAAAAATTCAACTCACTGGATGGAAATCCAGACTATGTTTCTGACTTTAACATCTGTTAATGCTATGACTGGCATAATCAGTGGGCCGCTGAAAGCCGACAGGGGGAGGGCAGGTTGGGAAAGCAAGGAGTGTTTTTTGAGGAAACATTTTCCAGGCTGGGAGTTGCGAACCACAATCATGAATGCAGTGTTAATAGAAGGTGTATTTTGGACTGTCCAATCTAGCTTTTGCATGATGCCCTTGTGGAACTGGCTGTACCCGCACTCTCCCATCCAGACAGTGATGGCGGTACCATATGTGCCATAACATGGCTCTGAATCAAGCTGAATGTCTGGTATGATGTCTCAGCTGTCTTCTTCCCCCATGATCTCTGAGTTGAGGAGGTGGAAAACTTGCATTCAGCATGACTCATATGACACCACAAACACCCTGATGCAGTTGGTGAAGTATTTGATGGAGTATTCGTGAACTGTGGTTGGAGACATGCTGTAAAGTCTGTGGGAATAGTTAGTATGGCTTTGAGATAACATCTAAAACCTTTATAGCAAAGCAACACAGGACACATCAAGTGCTTGACTATGTTCAAGTTCAATTCTATAGAACAAGAAACATACACTTCTTTCGCCAGGGGTAAGTCGGCACAAGTTTGTTATTTACATGTCATCTGAGCACATTCATCTGCAGATATGGGTTTTGCCAATCTTTCCATCAACTGGAAACATATCTTGAAGACAGTCAAGATATCTACATGAAGTGGATCTTTTACGTCAACATAGCTAGAGTTCTGGAGCATAAACCATCACCTTCATTTCAAAACAGCAAGTAAGTTGAATTTGTCAACCTGGATGTATTGAAGCTGAATATGCCCACAGAGTATCAAGACAGACCAACAGAAAGCCTGTCAAAAAGAAGTTGGATGTGGCTATTCTGGAAGCCAACAAGCTTACTCCAGATGAAGATCTGCAATGCATCAATTAAGTCTATCTTGAAGACTACAACATCATTGTCTATCAAAACCTCCATGAAGGTCGGCCATGCAACAGGAACAACGACCATGATACGGTTGAGCATGCCACATATCTATGATAACAATGACTGTATCATGGTCAAACATACCACATATTGACGATAACAATGACCGTGATATGGTCAATCATACCACATATCTATGATAACAATGACCATATCATGGTCAAACATACCACATTTCGATGATAACAACGACTGTGATACGGTCAAGCATACCACATATCGACGATAACAACAACCATATCACAGTCAAGCATATACCACATATCTATGATAACAACAACCATAATATGGTCAAGCATGCCACATATCTATGATAACAACACGACCATATCACGGTCAAACATACCACATTTCAACAATAACAACGACAATATCATGGTCAAACATACCACATTTCGACAATAACAATGACAATATCACAGTCAAGCATACCACATATTGATGATAACAATGACGGTGAAACGGTTATAGACTGTTCACAAAACATATCACATTGATGATAACTTCAATGACCATGCTACGGTCGTAGACACTTCACAAATATATATAAAGTGTTATAGAGATCACGATAATGAACATGTGACAATGTACTGAAACGGTCTATGGCAGGCACTCGAGTGTGTGTCTATCTACACTATAGTCTTACTAATTTCTCTTTAACAGAAAGAGATAGACAATAGATGTTTAAATCATCACTAATCCAATTTGTTTGAATAGTTGGTTACAACAACAAATCTTGTATTTTAATTGTGTAAATTAGTATATGTTTTTGATTTAAAGAAAGTTTGTTCCTCAGTGTTTCTATGACTATAAGCAAAAATGCTAGACTTTGTCCTAATGGTCGACATGATTACTGCCTGTGAAGATTTGTTTCATCAGATGAGAAATCCCAGACTTTGTCCTGAATTATATTCAGCTTCTGTCAGTCTACAAGTATTTGCAGACACTGGTGTTTATAATTATATGTAAATTGTTCCTTAAATGATGAGGCTTTCATCTTAAATACATTTTTATGTTTGCTTTGTGCCATTTCTGGATGATGTTTAGATGTAGTAGTGGTGTTCATGTTCCTGAAACAATTTTTTTTGGAACTTCTTTAAGGGTTTCATTCCCAGTTCCACCATTCAGTTTCTGAATGATATGAATTTATTGGATTTATTACGATTAATCTATTGAACTGACATGTGATTCACTTGTTGCCTCTGGCATTGTCACATGCAGAGAGTGTGTTGTCTCTTTTGGAACATATTTCAGGTACTTTTTAGATATATTCACCTTTTCTCATTTCTTTTTCCAATTCAGATGTCTTGCGTGAATCCAGGACTGGATGCTCCAGAACCAAAAATTCCAAACCTTGCAACTCTTTGAATCTTTTATTTCTGCAGCTTCCTTTCAATCAGAATCCAACATCTGACTGATTTCATGTTGTTATTATAAGCCTTGTATTTGCCTGACCTGTCATTTACATTCTTGTTGGAAAGATGAATAAATGACTTTGGAGGGCCGCTGGATATTTCAAGTTCAAGTTCAGGTTTGATCCATCGTCCAAACCTCATTCGTGTCTGCCAAGGGATGCTACTTGCTCAAAACATCTGGGCAACAACTCCTCATCGTCATGAGGTCTGACTCGATCTCCTTGCAAGGCCATGATCAGCACCAAGGGGAATAAATGTAAGTCGCATTCTTTTTTCACAAGGATATACACCAGATCTCACCTCTCTCATAGCCAAGACGGCACTCGTCTATCCTTCATCCAAGTGTATACACCAATTCAATGGTTGATGGACATATTCTGCAACAATTGTCACATGTGAAGATCCCTGAATTATATTTCCTCCATGTTAGACCACAATTGGATGCTTTTATCTACACAACCAATAAAGAATTAAATGGAAAATTTATGGAGTAACAGAAACAAACAGTGGTTTCTGTATGCAAGTGTAAGGGCTCAGCCCGTCATTAGGGCTATGACTAATCACTTGTGCATATACACATGCATGTGATCACTAAGAATCACATGCACATAGTGTTCATTTCAATTTTATCTAATCACATGTATCTACTAAGTAGTATATATGTGGCAATCGTCGGTAGGACAGTCGCCATGCTGTACTTTACCTTTAACTCATTTCAATATATCGACATTACCGTCATTTGGAGTGACCGTAAGGCCAGAGCATACCCACACCTTACATTATTTTTGACGGTGTTGAAACCATATTGAAATGAGTCATACTCAGACCCAGAGCCAAACCTGGATGGCACTACAGCCGCCTGACGACGCTCCCAATCCCCTGACTGATGAGTCACTGAAATGCTCTTGAAAGAAAAAGAGAGCATCTCCTCGTGTATTGAGGAGAACATCGGTTATAACAACCCCATGCTGGAGGGATACAAGCCCCCTGAGCTGGCCAAAATGGCTAGCCCTACGAGACAATTGACCTAAAACGAAACGAGCCAAGAGTTCATAGACAAGACATTGAGTCTCCTCACCGAGAGAGCAAGGTAAAACCATCCTCCAGGACGGATCCATGCTGGTGTTCGGAAATTTCCAACCAATTGCCAGTGATACCCTTTTCATATTATTCCACATATCCACCCCAGAGATGGATAGAACAGATGGACAGATGGACAGATGGACAGATGAAAAAACATCAGACAGCCAGACACAAAAAAGACAGATACAAAATGGACAGCTCGACGGATGAAAAAAGACAGACAGTCTGATGGACAGATGAAAAAAAAATGGTGGGTCAGATGGGCACAAAAAAATGGATACATTGGACACCAAAGAGACAGACAGTTTATGTGTTTTTTCGTAACTTGGGTGCCATGTCAAAGCCTGAAGTCATTTCATGTGCTGATGGGCACTATAGAAGAGCTATATATGGTATTGGGCCTTATATTGTGGATTATCCTGAGCAAGCACTTTTATCATATATTGTTCAAGGATGGTGTGCCAAGTAAGTATATTTTTATTACATATCTTGAATATCTTGTCAATTTTTTTAAGAAGATATCTTGCTAATTGAAAGGATTTGGATGGCTCAAGATCTATACCTCATACCCATGATCATACAAGACTAGTTATGCAACATCTCAATGCTTCTGAGATGTCGAAAAAATATGGTATTGTTAATGGTATTCTGGTAAGTAGTGTCTCAAAAAAACCAAAAATAGCCATTTACTGCATCATTCTCAAGAGCAAATATTCATGAATTAATTGCTTCTGGTATTCTTCATCAAATCATCAATTCAAGGTACCTTCAAAGACCACCTTGTGGCATGGATTGAAGAATACATTAGACATCACTATGATGATCCTACCTCAATCCTAGCAGATATTGATTGTTGGTATGTTTTTTGTTCTACTATTATATAGTATATCTATGATTATCGATGTAAATGCACAACTACATATACATATGATAGCATTGCACCTGTTCCATCTTTTCCTGGTTTGAGAAGATTTCCACAGGGTCGTGGGTTGGACAGGAAATGATTTCAAAGCTAAAGCTCTGATGAAGGTAAATAATAGAAAAGAAACACTAATCAAACATTTCAACTTGAAATCAGATTTTCTACCAGAAATAGCAGACTATATACCAACTCCAATGGTACAAGCCATTTCTGCTTTCATGGAGTTTTGCTATCTTGTCTGCCAATGAATAAGATCTGCAATCATTGAGAAATGCTCTCTAAACCATACAATAATCCAGACTTGTAGAATAAGGCCCAAAGGAATTTACATTTCTCGCATCCACACTTTACAACATTATAAAGAGCTTATTCTTATTCAACTCTTTGGTGCTTCTAACAGACTTTGTTCATCAATCACTGAGTTCAAGCACATCACTGCTGTCAAAAAGCCCTACAGATGATCAAATTGCAATGATGCCTTATATCAAATCTTGGTAATCAATCAGAGACTTGCCAATCTAATGTCTTTTAAAAATGCACATATTGCAAAAGGTGTGTTTTTCATAATTCAATTATATAAAGTTGTAAGAAGACTTCCAGGATTGACATGAAAGAGCAAGAAAGAAAAGGTTGATCAAGGAATGTGAAAGGGTGGCTTGGAGTTCCTATATGAGAAGGTAGAAGGGATAATAACTCACCAAGACAGAACAACATCTGCAGATGTTCTAAACTACATTGCAGATTGTTGTACAAGGCCATGGAGAAGGTTCCTAGATAGAATACTAGTTTTTCACAGTCATGGCCACCTTTACTGAGGGTTTCAACAATTTATCAAAAAAAAAATTCCATTGATGAAGTCTAAGTTGACAGATTTCAAACTAGATAAACTCTTGAAGGAGATGCTCAAACTTCAAAAAATTAAGCTGAATATCTGTCAATGGTTCTTGTACTCACTTTCTAACATGGTTCAGCTGTGAAGAGGTGGTAATCAGGCTCGCCAGTGTGATTTAGCAAGTAGTAGAATTAAAGTCCTCTAGTCTTGTGATGCAGCAAATGCCAAAAGACAGATTCTTTGAGTCTCAGTGGGGCATGCAAACCATCCTCAGCCCTAGGTTGAGTGCAGCAGAAGGAAAAGTAGAGACCAAAGGGCAGGCAGGCTAAGCTCTCATCTGTACCCGATAACTGGCTCATTGCACCCTGGTAGTATGCATAGATCTCAGGAAAAAAAAACTTTAAAGGCCTCTATTAACCACACAAAATTAGTTGGCTTTAATTAATAGAGAAGCTTTGCTTACATTCCTGGAATCCAGCCAGTTTTTTAAGAGCATGGCTGCATTTCAGTGAGTTGGTTGTTTCTTTGTAAGCAGCAGACTTAAAGGCTATTTCATTTGGCTTCTGTTGACCAAGTTAGCTCAAATATTTCACTTTGGAGTACAAAGAATGCTCTTAGGCCATCATATTCCAGGTTGTAGTGAGTTACCTTATCTGACTGGAACAATGCAAAGTCACCATTTTTTAACTCTAGAACTAATCCTGGCTCCTTAAGAGCCAGGGCGCCTCCCTGGAACTATCCAATGGAGAGAATAAGACAAAGAGATTGATTGCCAACATCTCTATGATCTTGTGTTCAAACATTGATGTTCAGAACAAATGAGACAAACAGTGACACAATACTCCCTGGTTGCCTTGGCAGTGATTCCACAATTATCACCATGGCCTCATATTCAACAGGCAACTTACTTTTTTTTTTTTTTTCCTCCTCATATGTGCAGTGTTATCGTAGACATGCTACAGTCTTGTTATCATATGTGTGGTGTTATCGTCATAGAGCTTCTTTTGCCATTATGATTGCTGCGAGAAGTAGCAGCATTACTTTTTCAGCTGTCTCTCCTCCTTTCAGCTCTTGCTTTCATTCATCCAAGGTGCTATCACTTTCTTTGGCTGCTTTTTCTACCACCTTGCATAGCCCTTCTTCAACATCATAGGTGGTGGGTATCAGCTGGCAGCTGTGTGTTACAGATTATACCATTTTCGCCTCTAATCACGACCTAGACACTGCTAGCCCTAGCCACCATGTGTAACATACTTATATATACTCTAAACATACTCCTAGATACTCAGAACGCTGTGCTTTAGACCTTTGAAAAATGCCTGAACAGTGTTCGTACACTGTTCGTAGTATGTTCATAGTAGTGTTCGTTTTTCCCACGGTCCATTCGTGGTGTCACAAGTGTTCGTAAGGTGTTCATAATATGTTCATATACTGTTCGTAATATGTTCGTACACTGTTTTTAGTATGTTTGTACACTAGTAGCTACACAGCCACCCCATGCTGGACCCACCTTGCCATCATCTAGAACTACTACATCAGTACATGTGCCCCCCTCATGTAGTACACATACCAGTAGCACAGACCATGTAGCCTAAGTATATAAGCATGAATACAGCCAACAGAACAAGCTAGTCTTGTTCTTGTTGGATTCCCCCTGACAACCACAATCCTCTCCTAGCTTGTATTTAGTAATTAGGTGTGCCAGACACTGTATAGCTGTCATAGATCGCCTTCACCAGCTATGACCGACTCGAGTATTTATACAACCAGACTATTCTACATACATGCAGACTACATGAGGTATTACATATATACATTCTAAATGACCTTAGGTCTACATAATGATATAAGGGAGTGAGTAATAATGGAATGATAGTGGGACGTCATGGTAATGTAGTGATGTCGAGGATGAGGGCTGAGGGTAGGTCACCTGATCTTAGTCCGAGTGTCGGTATGTCCAGACTCTAGTCCTGACTGTCAGTGATGCCGGACTGTGGTCGGACTATGCTTCTGGACTACGATCAGTCGGTCGGTAACGGTGATTTACAACAGAAGGTCTTGCAACAGGAGCTATACCAATTCAATTATCTTTGTAGAGTATAAAGATAATTAAAGAAGAGTCTGCCAAGTGGTCATCTAGTTCAATGTCTTCCCAGCATCATCATCCATTGGAATTAGACCATTTTATAGGTGGTTTCCAGCCTGTTCCACAGTATAACAGCTGACTGAAACACCCAGTGCATTCTTCTTGCAGACAGAACATTTTCATTTATCTGGGACCTCCATCTCCAATAAGGCCTGAGGAATTCATGCTAAGATACCAGGTATTACAAACACTTTATGGTCAAGTTCAGCAGATGAACATTTAGCACTAAAATGTTGTGCTAATGGTTCATATAATTCATTCATGTCATCATCTCTATGTATTGTAGGGACGGGATCTTCTGGAATTGGAGTTTGATCCATACTCAGAGCAAGAGAGGAAAGTGGAGATAACTCCTCCTGAATTGTTTCCATAGGAGTTTCTGGTCGAGACAAGTCACTTTCAATCTCTAATGGAGTTCAATCTCCATAGGTATTATTTGGTAGGAAACATCAAATAGGAACTCTGGAAGATACTCGTGATCGAGTTCTTGATTCCTCTTGTATCACTTGTGTAGGGTGATGGACATGAGGTCGAGCTCTAAATTCAGGGATAGTTTCATCCATATGTCTCCTGGGAGCAAACCAAGGTGGTCGTGGATAAGAAGGATTCTTTTCATAGAAATGATGAAGATTATCATCTTCTTGTTTGTCAGTAGGTATGTCTCTGGTATCTCGAGGGATATCAGGTAATTCTTCTCCATAATCATCATATCAATCAAGTAGTCGTCGTTTATGTTGATGAACACGTTCTGGAGAGGTATGTCGATGTATAGATGTTTCATGAATTTTTCTTCTTTGTCCATGATTGTTACAATCGTCTCGAGGACGTTCTGTGTATCTCTTTTCCCCTTCGCTACTCTTTCCTCTTCGCTTTCATTAGTATTCACCTTGTATCATAGACCTCCAGCGGTTTCCCATCTCTTTTCATATCGCTGACGGTCCGCAATTCCCTATCTCTGATCCTATGTTTTCCTATCTCTCTTCCGAAGATTCTCTATCTCTTCTGACTCATGATGACACCTTTGCTTCGTCACCTCTCAGTCATCACTTACTGTACAATCTAGATCTCCACAGCTTCTGACTCATTCCTTACTGCAGATGACTCCTCTCTTCCTTGCGATTCTATCGCCTTCCAGATCGTAGTACTTAAATACCTCTCCTCACATTTTGTAAACCCTAAGCTAGAGCTACTTGAAATCCACTCAGAAGTTCTCAGCCAAACCTTGTGTGCCCTCGTCCTTCATCCCCTCAGTCCTCCTGCCCTTCTCGGGTGTGCCCTTAGTCTATAGTCTTTGAGTGACGAGACTCTTCATGAGTTCCTCCTCGAAAGAACACTTAGTCTTCCAGCTTCGCCAGGTGTTATGCCTGCTCGGCCTGTCCTTCGTCTTTAGCCTTAGCATTCAAGTCTACAACCGACCCTACCCGGGCCAGCTGTAACAATGATGATCTGGATAAGTTCCAAATGGAGCATATTGAGAAGTTGGTTGAATGGTTTCTGATGTTTCTTCGGTATCATCTAATGGAGTAGATAATGAAGGAAGATTTGAATGAATGGGAACATCTTCAGGTGCTTGAGATAAATCCCAGTAATGTTCAGGAAATTGTTTCGAAGAATGTGGTGATGAATGTCTCGAATAATCTATGGATCTATTCGGTAAAGGTAGTTGTGGAAGTGGTTGTTGGGGAGCAGGTTGAGGATTAAGTGGAAATGAGATGATATGATCAGGATACTTTCTGGTTCCATTATCCTCGTTTCCAGTCGTTAAAGCTTCTTCTTCAATATTTGAAGAGGCATTAGGAATAGAGGAAAGTTCGTCTATTGGAGTTACTTTCTTTGAACAATAAGGGAAGTTTCCTTCATCGAATGTAGCGGTCGAAGAGACAAAGACTCGTTGATGTGTTGGACAATAAAAGCGATAGGCTTTAGATCCTTTTAGATCCTATGAATATCATTTCTTCAGCTTTAGGTGAGAGTTTGTTCTGTTGTATATCTTTAGGAATAAAAACATAGGCTTTACAACCGAATACTCAGAAGTAAGAAATATCAGGTTTCTTTCCTAAGAAAATCTCAACTGGGGTTTTCCACTTATGACAATGCATTGGTTGCCTGTTGTAGATGTGTAATGCTGTTTCACATGTGTTTTGCCAAAATGAATTCGGAAGACATGCATTGAGATGTATCGCTTGGGCTTTTTCCATTAGTTCTATTGAATCTCTCTGCTCTATCATTTTGTTGTGGTAGATGAGGAACAGAATATTGACATTTTGGACGTGAAGAACTGTAAAAGATCCTGTCCAAAATACTCCCCACCATGGTCCGAATGTACAGAGGTAACAGAAAGACCAGTCAAGGTCTCAGCATGGAGAACCAGCTCATGGAACCACAAAGTAGTATCACTCTTGCAATGGAGAAAAGCAAGGAAAGCGAAAGCAGAACAATCATCAATAAAAGTGAGAATCCAGCGAGAACAAGTTCGAGACTCAGTAGAAAGTTCAATAAGGTCGGTATGAACCAAACCAAGAACACGAGTAGAACATTTGTCTGAAGGACCAAGAGGTCGTTCGTGGGATTTGCTGAGTTGGCAGCCATGACAAGGCGAAGATTTTTCTGATTTCAAGGAAAGTTTAGGAAGTCCAGTAGCAGAAGTGGCAAGATGTTGAAGAGCATTGTCAGAACAATGTCCAAGACAATGATGCCAAAGTTCTGATGAGGAAATATCCGACAGGGTATGAACTTCACTTGGAGTGATCAGAGTTGACCGAAACCAATGAAGGATATCACCAGGAGATGAAGCAGTAGCCCAGATCAAATGGTGACCCTGTTTGTCAAAGACATCAGTAGATTTTCCGATATGAAATGTATAGCCCTGATGGGCTAGTTGATTGGTAGACAGAAGTCTGCAGGATGCTTCAGGTGATAACCAAATACCGGTTAAAGTGATTGGTTTCTTCCCAAAAGATGCTTTAAGGAGAATCATCCCAGGTCCTGTCATTTGTATGGTCGAGCCATCAGCGATTCGAGTATATTTTATGTTGTCTCCCAAGACCAGAAAATCTGAGCGGAATGGAGTAATGTGATCAGAACAACCAGAATCAATTAACCATGATTTTTAACGAAATCATTTGATCTCAAAACTTTCTTAAGTGATCCAATTTGGTAACAGTAAGAACTGTAATCATCATTATCATAAGAGGAACAATCATTGTCCCCCCAGTCGTCTATATCGGGTACAAAATCATTCGAATGTGAAACAAAATCTCTGGAATCTAAACCATGTTTCCAGGTACCATCCAAATTTCTCCAATTATCTCCATGATAGCTTCCACTAACCCGGGCACTTTCTCACCTAGCAGGGATCCATCTAGAGGATCGAAGGTCCTGCTTTTGTCTCTCATAAATGGGTTGTTTCGAGGAAGAGGCAGTAAAAGACGAACTGTCTTGAGTCTGTAAGGACTCATTAGTGGCTAAAACTTCTTCCATAAGAAAAGACTGTGCCTGTTGTATTTGCTCAGAAGGAGAATTCCATCCGGAATGGTTGTACAACAAGGACATGTCTTCTTCATCGGCATAGGTGACCAGATAGTCATCCTGTGACTCGTCATATTCCATGACGGAACTCTGTTCTTCATGTTCTTCAGGTATGACCGTCAAAGTGTCGGAAGAACTATCCATTATCATTGATTCTTCATCAACAGATGATGTGAGATTTGCAAATCCCACAACATTGTTTGCACGTCCCTTTGCCTTCTTTCTATCCTGATGTTTGTTAAAATTGTCAGAATTGTGCTTGCTACGAACAGCAGTAAAGGATCCTTGTCCTCTTCCTTTGTTAAACCCCCCACGACCACGTCCAGAGCTCTGATCATTATTAAAACAATTAGGAAAAATGGGTGGACCTCCATTGTTGTAGGAGTTCCAAGGACGTTGTGGTCCAGGTCCACATTTGAGAGCCAAAGTGCAATTAGCCTGCGACTGTTGTTGGCAGGATACGAGGAAAAGAATCATCTCGGTTCCCATTTTCTAAAGTAGGAGCCGGAAACCAAAAGTAAGAAAGATTGAAATAAGGAAAAATATTGGCATGGAGAAATAGAGAAAGGTGGAAATTATATTGTACAATGCAATCCAGGTTAATATGGTGCTGCTCTAGCCTTAGCAACCTTTCAGATGCGTAAAGGCTGAGCTGTGGAGGTAGAGGCCACCGGGGATGTAAAAACATGTCCTCGATGAGGTGCCTGTACCTCTGCATCCACTTTTGTAGATCTCCACTGAGGTCACTGTGGAGGTCCCGGAGTTGCTCTATCAAAAGGTAAGACATCATATAAAGTCCCAGATATGTAATCAATATCCTTGTAAATGTCTGTGCGGAATTGAGTAGGGTCAGGGTCTAAATGTAGTTTCCTGTGAAGTTCAATCTGGTGTAAGCAATCGTACATCCAGTCTCTAGTAGAAGGATCAATGAGAAGAGACGCTTGAACTAAAAATGAAGTGTTCTTTGGATCCTCCAAGAACTTCTGACGCTGTGTGTGACAAATTCCGCATTCCATTCCTGTATAGTGGGGACTTCTCCCCGAGCAAATCTTCCTACCATAGATTTAGACTTGAACTCCTTTGGAAGGAAGTTCAGAAAGACCATTGAATGGCGAAGCTCCAATGACTGTTGAGAGTTGGTGGGGAAGTGATGGTTGTGGAACATCTCATAACCCTGCCAATGGATTAGAGATGCCTCGACATGATAGTCCTCATAGTGTTTTGTTGGAAGAGCCCAACCAACCAATGTAAGAAGTGAATATAAACTTTCTTCTTGAAAGAGGAAAGTCTCAGCACTGTTACCGTAAAACTCTGGTGCCAGCCAGGAAAGATGGGGAAGCTCCGGTTCGAGGAAGAGAACCGGGGCAGAGAGGCGCTGGTATTCTGTAGTAAAGTCAACGTGAGGTTTGAAAGGAATGCGAGTGCACCAGGCAAGTTCGCAGGTAGCCGGCCAGTAAGCTGGGTCGGTCCAGTCTACCGTATAGCACTCAAAGATGCTTTGCCATGGTACCATTCCTTCAGGAATCTCTATGGTGACTTTGTCTCGGTCAGTTTGAGGCATTTCCCATTGAACGATGTCTGCTTTGGCTTGTAGATGTGAGACGAGGTGAAAAAGGTTGGGATGAATCTCATCGAGACTGTAGGGAAGTTCCAGAGTTGGAGCCATTTGTAGGTGAGGAAGGAGGTGTTGGAGGAAGAGGAGCAGGAATGGGGAGGATGGGAGTTGCGTGTGATTCTTCATAGGCTGTGATGGAAGAGGATGTTCCTTTTTGGAACAATGCTGAAGACGGCTCTTTGATTAGAATGAGCTTGTCAGGATGGACGATGAAATCAGAAAGTCCTAGCGATTTTAAAGTCGATAGGATTGCGGAAAAGTCAGGTCCTTCGGTTTGTTCTGTCTCAACAGTAGTTGGAACTACTGGTGGAATTACTGGTGTCTGTGGTTTATACTCTGTGGTAGAGGCTCCATCCCAAGGTGTGGGACCTGTGGACCAACCGTTATTGTCAGTATCCCAGCGATTTTCAGGTGCTGCAGGATATGATTCAGCTACTGGAGCTGAAAGTCTCGGAACTAAGGAATCAGGTCCGGAAGAGGAGTCGGTTGGTAGTTGTGGATGGTGGAGAGTATACCCTGCATTAGGATGAGGGAAGTCTCGATGAAAGTCTATGAAAGTCCTTGCGTTTCATCTAGCCTGAGTTCTAGTGTAGGTGGTGAACTGATGGTTTGTATAAAGGAAAGAAGGGAATACAAAATCGCAGGTGGAACAAGTGGTAGCAGAGTGACCAGGTCTTCGATGGTCAGGACAATTGAGGAAGAGTGAGTCGTCAATAACTCCGGATGTGGTAATAGAACGTCGTCGACGTAATCGACGATACCAGTAGATAGCAGGTGAACCGTTAGAACCATTAGACCCAAAGGACTGAGATGATCGGGGGAGTGTAGGGATGAACAGGCAGTTTCTAGATCTGAAGGATGGGGCAGATTCTCCTAAGAGTCTGCGCCTACCAGGTGGAACGTATGTCTCTCAGGGTCTCGATAAACCCGAGGAAAAAGTCTCGTCAGTACTAGTATTAGTATGATGGGAACGTTCCAAAGCAGAAATTCTTTGATTCATAGCGTTCAGCTCAGAGTGCGTGACGTGAGTAGGCATTGACACAGGAATAGGGTCTCTGTGTTTGTATACCGACAAAGTACTCTGGGTCAAGGTGGGGTGAATGATGTCATAATGAGTCATGATCAGTAAGCTGATCAATAAGCAAAGTAATGGGATATGAGTCATCATAGAAAATGAAAGAATAGTCTAGAAGTAAGTTCTAGAATGATGACTAAACAATCTTAACCCTGATTGTTTCAACAGCCAGCCCAGTCAGAGTCGCAGAAAGCGGCCAATTCATGTGAGACGGAGGGATTCCTGAAGTGCAAGTGCAGGGATGACGTCCCCTTCAAATACCAAAGGATTCGGCGCACCGCACCAAGGTGCTTCAGCTCCGGGGAGGCGCAGTGACAAGCCAAAGACTGAACCGCATGGGAGATGTCAGCCCTCGTGCATGTTGAGATGTAAAGAAGTTCCCCAATAAGTTTTCGATAGCTGTGCCCCAGATCATCAACAGGTGAGTGCTTGTCCTCTGTGCGACCAAATGGGTGATTGGGGTCCATGGAAATGGATACACAATGAGACTCCTCCAGCCCGTACTCGCGACAAGTGCGCAATGTACTCCCCTTGATGAATCCTGGATTTGAACTTGAAGACCCAGCGGTTCCTGATCAGTTTGCGCCCTGCAGGTGGTCCCAGACTTTCATCTTGCGCATGGTGGCTAGCTCCTTCTCCATCGCCTCCTTCCAACCTGATGAGTCGGAGTGCTTGATGGCCTCGTCATAAGTCGCAGGGCCAGTGGAATCAACATGTTGTATCCAGGTGTGCAGGGGTTGTGCTTTCACTCACTGTGAATACTAAGGTTTGCCTGCTTGGTGATGATGAGGTTGGCTTGTTGTGCAGGAATGACCTCTTCATCAATGTCCCCACTGTTGCCGCTGCTGACAGACGCCCCCTCACCCGCCACTTGAGCAGCCCAAGCAGCATGCATATCCATGAGACACTGAAACCGACGGGGCATGATGGGCAAGGGCGTAAGATTGGGTAAGGGTGAAAAGAGCAAGGAGACAGGGCAAGGGTGCCCCCAGAAGCGGTACCAGCCATGGAGACGACAGGCGAACCACCAACTTATCAGCAAACCGTCATTTCCTTGACAGAGTGACAGAAATTGACAGAAATTGACAGTGACTGACAGAGTCCAACAGTGTGACAGAGTGACAGGGTTGACAGAGTGACAGAGTTTGACAGAGTGACAGAGTGACAGAGTGTGACAGATAGTGACAGAGTTTGACAGATGTACACAGCCACCTACATAATAACCAGGCACACTAACCAGAACTAACAAAGCAAGAATCTTAACCAAGTCTAACCAATGTCTTTGCCAATATTCCTAACCCAGACTAACATTGATTTGCCTCCTAACCAGGACTAACTATTAATTTGCCTGATACTAACACATATTCCTAACCCAGACTAACATTGATTTGCCTCCTAACCTGGACTAACTATTGATTTGCCTGATACTAATGCCAATATCCCTAACCCAGACTAACATTGATTTGCCTCCTAACCAGAACTAACCAGATCTTTACCTCCTAACACAGACTAAGAAAATATCCCATGATTGACATCCATGATCACCCATTTTTTCCGATTTTTCCCACAGCTAATTGCTCAGTTACTTCTAACTCTGGCTTTGCCAATATTCCTAACCAAGACTAACATTGTTTTACCTCCTAATCTGGACTAACAAAAAATTGTTGCCTGACCCAGACTAGAAAGATATTCCCAAGATTGACATCCATGATTGCTGATTTTTCCTGATTTTTCCCACCGCTTTTTGACTTCACAGATGTCAATTTATGTTTTATGATGTAACCGAAGTCCGGTCGGACTAGCGGACTGTCACTCGGGGGCTGACGACTACACTTGGAAGAGGAGAAGATTGGATATGAAAGCTAAGGACTTTGG